>JAQFXM010000438.1:0-51045 GCA_034693345.1 Entomobrya multifasciata
TTTTGGGTGTTGGGTGTTGGAATGACGTTTTTCAGGGTGCTGGAATTATGGGTGTTGGGTGCTGGACTGATATAGCCAATAAATTGTAAAGGAAAGTATTCAGCTGAGTTTACTTTGTGTGTGTCTAGTTTGCTAATAAATTGTTTGTCAGTGGTTTTAAAATTGGTATTTTTCAAATTGAAAATAAATAAATTGTAGTGTTAATGATTAAATATTTTTGAAATAATTATGGAGCATTCTAAGTTGAACAAAGGTGAATTTAAAGTGGTGGTGGAAGGCGAGTTTTCCAGGTTGTGTGATCTCCAAAATGATGTGGTAAAACGATTGGTAAGATTTTAATTAGTAAATAGTAAATCATGATTAAATTCATATTGTGACGCACCTAAATCATAATTGTGATCCATATTATCTAATTGTTTTGCAGGGTTTTCAATTCCTGAATCTTGATGACTTTTATTTGATGCACAACGGGAAAGTTTTACGTGATGATGACCAAGTTGAAAACGCTCTTAATGGAAGTGATCAATCCGCAAGAGTTAATTTGGTACTCAGAGTTTTGGGTGGAAAAGGGGGATTTGGTTCTATGCTCCGAGCTATTGGTGCTCAGATAGAGAAAACAACAAATCGGGACGCTTGTAGGGATCTTTCTGGACGTCGTCTTCGGGACATAAATGAAGAACAACGGTTGAAGAAATGGTTTGCCAAACAAGCTGAAAGGGAACAAGAGAAACAAGAGGCTAGGAAACGAAAACTTGAAAAACTGCGTGTAGTAGCTGATGGACCTTCATTGCCAAAAATTGATGATCAGGAGTACCTTCAGAAACGAGAGGACATTGTGGAAGCTGTATTTGAAGCTGTAGATGAAGGAACTAGTACTAGCTCAGGTTCCAAAACAGATACAAAGCCAAAGGAAGAGGTCAAGAAGACTTTCAAAAAGACTATGTAAGTAAATTATACATTTATGCATTTATGATCATAACTTATTATGAAAATGGTTCACTTTCGTTGTCATTTTATATTCATATTCATATAATTTGATTTGATTTTATTACATACGTAGGTTTGAAGAAGATTTGGATAGTGCAAGCAGTAGCGACGACGGTGAGGAAGACGAAGAAATCCCTTCGAAAGTAGCCAAATTGGCTTAAACTACCGCAACTTCCGCAGGACCTCATATTTTTTATTACTCGCGCCCATTCGCAACATCTTTATAATATATTTTTTTCAGAACCTGTTTCTTTGTAGTTGATTGCTATTACGATTAGTGTATTTTTTATTCTTCTTAGCGTAGGAATTTGTTGAATCAGTTGAAAAGTTCTTATCTTAATCCGAATTGTTTAAAAATCTGTGTATTATCAATGTTTTTTGTTGATATAAGTAATATGCATTATATTTGATGCTTTTGAATATCCGTAATTTGTAAGATACATTTGATAAATGTTTATGAATAAATAAACCAACAAAATTCTTTTTTTAGACAAGACAAATAGTTGTTTATTTCGAACTCAATAATTGATAAAGGAAAAGGTTTTGTAGATTGTAGACTACATTCATTCACACATGTCACACTTAAATACGAAAGAAATTGCAACATCTTAAACATGCATCATAATCATAATTACTTGATTGTGTACAACAGCAGGCGTAACAAACTTATATGCGAGCGTAAAAATGGAATGAAATGAAACAATCTTATAATATTGCAAGACACTTATTTTATAAACAGCCTATTAATTGATAGTAGTGATTGATGTCAGAAAAAAACTACAAGGCTGTTGAATTGATGTTTAGAAGCAAAAAGAAAAAAAAATGACCATTCAAAGAGAATTGTTTACATGATAGTACATAACGTCCTCATTTTGTAAATGTCTAGCAAAATATTTATACATAGATTTTGTATTATGTAATACTCCATTGGGCCAATTTTTTCCCCTTAGTAAGTGTGCGAAATAGTTTTCTTTTTTTAGGAGCTATATGATATATTATACATCTGCGATCATTAACAGCCAATCAAATCGATCTTGGGAGTTTTTTTTAGCTACATACAGTAAGTTTTCTACATTGAAGTTGGAGACCAAAAGTTCAATTCCCGAAGTTCAGATGGTCGTGGGACGTATCGAACAGTTTTCTTTTGAATCCTTGAGTTTGGTTGTTGCTGATACTCAATTTTTGCTTCATAAAGCTTATCCGGCTGCAAGGAATTTCCATCATCCTGAAATTTTTAATAATTATACAAATATTTAGTAAATAATTCATTTCATCTTACACTTTAATGTATAATTTGTATTTATGTTACTTTAACTAAGTATGGTTTACTTACAGTTTTCTTTCCTGGTCTGAACAACCAGCTTGTGCTTCCAGACCCAGAGTTGCTGTCATCTGCATCTGCCGTACCGGTAAAAAACGGATTGCCATGTCGCCGGGAAACCTAAATAGAAAATCAACCATTCATTCATTAAAAATTCGTTCACAATAAATTTTCACGTTTCCCAACACTGGTTTGCCATGCGTGTAACTGCCGTAAGAGTAACATTCTTTGTTCATGCGTGCGTTATTTACATGCATTTTTGATTGCATTGGAGTTTGGTGTGGGAGGAAACTTTTCTTAGAAAGTATTGTGCCACATAAACAATTATTAGTGCAAAATTACATGCACACAGGAGATTGTTCTTGATTCTTGAGTTCATTTTTATACATCTTGATAACACGTGGCAAAAAAATATGTAGATATTTTTCTTCAATTATATCGCACGCTTTTGATTTTGATTCATTTCAACTTATATTTATACATCTGTGCGCTTTCTGAAGTCTGAGTGAAGTAATTTTTAGCCTACATAGTAAACTTGGAACTAAACTATGAAACGCAAAGTGCATTGGCTTCATTCTTAGATTCCAATTTATCTACACGTATAAAAAAATTCCTTTAACTTTTTAAAGACGTTTTAATACGCTGTCAAGTAGTTAGCATTGACCTAACCAAGATCAAGAAGTAGGGAGTGGGGCTCTCTATAGTCAGTGATTTTTCATGCATATATTTCAAGGAAAAAGATGTAAAACTTTAACACGGGGTAGTTCAAAATGCATCGGCAAAGATTAAATATAAATATTATATTGATAATCCCCAATTTAAAAAAATATCATATAGTTTTTTCGGTCTCTTTTTTAAACTGTGAGACCTGTGGAGAGTGTGATGGTGTAACTGCAGGTGTTGAACTTGGAGTTACATCTGGCGTTGCAGGACAAGAACTGCCTGCACCACCTAACTTCTCAACCAAACGAAGTGGACCTCCTTGATCCTCTTGCGAATTTATTTGAATCTGTAACATTTGTTTTAGAAAATTTAACGTATTGAATTAAAGTTTGTTCATTGTTGTATACCATTTCAGAAAAAAATTGTAACGCTGTATAATTTTTTGAACGCATAATTAGGCACACCACAGCACATCCATCATTAGTACACATTCATTCATTCTCATCAGAAGATTCGACAAAAACCTGCAACCTAGTTCCAAGTTCTAAACTGACGCTACAGAACGTCTTGAGAACAACGACTATCATTTCATATAAATTATTGCTAATGCAACGCAGCAGCCCATTTTGTGTGGAATAAGCTTGCAACAATTATAGCACGTGTGGCGTGGTCTCATTTTTCTCGCCATTGTTTCCCCGCAGACACGTAAGCCAAGCTGATTCTTTGAATTTCAACCACCATTTTGAATTATCAAACAGGAGAAATTACCAACGCAAATGTAGAGCTATCTACCTACTCCCTGTCATGTCGTTGACACCACTACGAAGGTGGAGTCCACACTACTTTTTCGAAAAAAATACTAAATGGATGACAATCATTAACAAAAATGCACACGACACATGCATGCTTCACGAACTCACAATCTGCAAAGGGTCACTTTCCATACAAAACGCATTTACAAAAGCGTGGATACTCACCGTTGGGGTAAACCGACTGCTAACAATGTGATCCACAGGAGTGGGCGCACTGTCATCAGAGGGCAGATCTGCATGACGAGCCAGATCTAAGTGTTCAATCCGGCGATACATGTCATTCCCATCGCCGGCATTTCCCCAGCTACGCATTTCTTCGGGACTCTGATCTTTCCCATCTTCCGAGCTGGTTGGAGACTCGGTCACACTTTGGTTTTGAGCCAATCCCAAAGACATTTGCTTTGAATATGCTGATGATGAGAAACCAGAGACAACTGGCTTCAAGTAGTTGGGTACAGATGATGGCGTCTCATGACCTGTGATAGCAGTGCAGCCACCGCCATTAATGGCGTTCATTCCTGCAGCGTGTTGATAAATGGATGCGTTGGGGCCCATGGCTTGGCTGAGATGTTGACCAAGGGGCTGCGATTGGTTAATTGACATAACCCCTCCCATCACAGTGCAACTGCGTGTTTCCTCCTTCCTTGTGTTCGGATCTGCTGAACAGTTACCTGGAATAGATTTGCATTGTTATCAGTTTTTTAAATGTGCGTACAAATTTGTTAATGGCCTTTTCAATTAAACTTTATGGAAACTGTATAAATATTGTATTACACTTTAGTAAGTGCAGTAGCACTTGTTTGTTAACGTATCTAAATAACACTGTTTACCTATCCTGATTACTTTTATATATGCTTTAAATTAATAAAAAATAAAACTGTCTTGAAAAATGTGTATTGAAGGCTACCCATGAAAATGTGACTGGATAGTTTAGCTACATATTCCACATCATCAGCTAGTTTGCTCTCATATTTCTCGGGAAAGCATCAGACAAAGAACAATTAAAGGTTTTATGACCGTACATTTCCACGAATTACACGGTCGACAAACTGCAAATGTCTCGGGTAACACTTTTAAAACCACAAGTTCAACAGACAAAGAAATCAATATCGTGGCGTGAAAAACATGTGTATTTAACTTTTTCATGAATGCGAGACAAAAATGGGATTTGCTATTTTTAATGTCATCTTGTAAAGCATTTAATGGTTCATAATCCTTGTAAGGTATAAAGTGAAAGATGGGACGAGATAAACGAAATTATCAAATGAGAACACAAAACCGAGCTAAAAAAATTTCGTCCATATTCATAAACTATATGACAATTTGTATGTGCACTGCAAATCGTCTGATGTAAAATGTAAAGTAATTAAAAGTCATTGAACTGGCGAGTTAGCTAACGTGATTGTAACTACCTATCAATTTGTACTGATAATCTTTAAAATGCTCTCATTTTTCAAAATTGCTTCCTTGTGTGTCGTTGCTCCTACTTAATTATCTCTTTCGCTTTTGGACTAACTTTTAAGTGTTCACAATATTTACACAAAACCAATTAGTGAATATAATTATGTAAAAAAAAACCTTACCTTTTCCTGCAATGCCTGTGGTTCCTTTTTGCTGTTGCAGATTTGGATAAAAGAACCCGTCAACAGGTGGTGAGTTGCAAAAATCCGAAAGGTCATATGATCTAATGAATGCCATGCAAAGTTAAATCACATGAGCAACCTTTTGGCCATATGCCTTTTGTTTAAAAATATAAATTATCCACTCAGGTCACATCCGGTTAAAGGTAAACAGAAGATGGTCAATTTTGAGGATTTATACAATAATTGGTTCGAAATTAACAACAAGTGAAAAAATATAAATGGTTTGCTGGAATGGAGTGAAGGATGTGAGAGAAGATGTGACAAATAATATTTGATATTTGTTTTAAAACCACAAAACAAGTGGGTTTTAATTTGGTTGTTTTATATTACAACCTCTCCATAGTTCTCTTCATCCAACCAGACAAGCCCATTTCTGGCAAGCAACGGTCTCCAGGTTCGGAAGGATCCATTATAAAATGTAAAAGTGATGTTGCCGTTGTTATAACTGTAACAGTTGTTCTGAAAAGGGACAAGAATAAAAAAATAATTAGTTTAAATTGACATTTAAAAACACATTGCTAAAAATACTAACTTTCTCAATGTAAAAAATGACATCAAAGAATTCGCAATGCCCCATTTTTTAGTATAATATTTGCGTTTTTGGTATCTTTTTGCTAATTTCCCATATTTTTATGATATGATCATAATACTAATTAGTTTCATTAAATGCTTCGTTAAATTAAAAGTCATTCAGAGATAATCGGTTTTTGCCGAAATTCTGGAAAGGGAAATTTAGAAACGCGTCTCTGTTAAAAACGCGTCTTACTTTACCCAAACAGCTAATTATATTTCCAATATTATTTGGAATAAGTGATGATGACGATGAGATTTTTAAGTGTTTGTTCCATGACGATGATGCAAATTGGCCACACAAAAAAAATATACTAAAATTCTAAAATCTACCACTACTACGAAAAACAGCCTACTATAATCATACTACACCACCACTACTAAATAGAACCGATAAACATAGCTAAATAATTCCGCTTGCTTCTTTTTTTTCAACTTATGTATTTCTACTATCCACGTTTTGAGTAGGATAAGGTGAAATGATAATCTTGCTGACGTGCTGTTGATTTAACGATAGCTGCGAAAAAAATACCAAACCAACCTTAATTTTTTCACTCCCAGTTTTCTATGCATATCTGGAATACTGGTGACGGATGGGCTGACACAAGTAAAAAAAATGTTTCTCTAATCACAAGACTCCACAAGACATATATGCAAGAGTAGTTAAAGGAATAACCGAGTTTATAAGTGGCATGTCGTGTCTTAGGTAAAATTTATGGTTTTATGTTCATTTAAATAGCATTAAAAAATTAGTATGAGTTTGTGTGACAAGATGAAACCATGTATTTTTTGTCTTAGTAATTAATTATAAAAAAAATCATTGGAAATATGAAATAATGTTGTTTTTTTTCCTCATCCACGATACATATAAATGATCTATATTAAAATATATGCATAGGTGACAGCAAAAAAATAATATTGTTTGTAAATGTCTTTTAATATGAGTGATGATGACAAGGAATAAAAAATGAGAAAATTTAAATCGAGTAGTTTTAAAGTATGAAATCAGGATATAAATTTGAAGTACGTTCTACATTACGTGCTTGACCTCAGCTCAGTTACTAACTGAAATCCACTATTATGTTGAACTCATTGCATTTGATAAAAAACAAGTGATTTGGGTAGTTTCATAAAATAAAATGGCACTGCTCTATTAGTGATCTTTTGACCTATCTCTTTTTCCACTCCTACGAAATCAAATTCCACACTGCTTATCAAGATCACATGGGGATGATGACATCATCATCGCATTACCCATTTATTTTTTTAAACTTGTACTTATATATATTCTCACAATAAACTAATTTGTAAACCAATAAGGGTTCAAAAAATTTGTAATTTAAGATAACATTATTGTTAATTAATTAATTTGTCGGTAATTTTTAAACACACTTGGAAAGAAAAAAAACTACTCAGGAAAAAAATCATAAACGTTTTTCTTTCCTCGTCAAACTGTGAATGGAAACTCTTGTCTTAGGAAATGCTCAATGACAGTACTTTCATGGTATAAACATTCACAGTTTTCCTCAAAAAAAATCCCACAAAAGTTTCGATTCATTTCAAACCGTTATATAAACTTGCTTAGTCCTATTAACGATATGTTCTAAGATGCCTCATTAGTTTAGCAAGACAATCCTTTCCATAGTCACATTGTCAGGGTCAATGTCGAACAAAATGCAATGCCTCGTGTTGTGCGAATTATCACTGAATTTAATAAAAATTGCATCTTGTAATAGTGTTCCATATAATGCACACTCAAACAATTAAGATAACATAAAATTCATTTGAAAAAGTTTCATGTGTGCGCTATATTATGGGTTAGTTTAGTTGATGCTATTCATTACTCAGGTTTAATTTCCTGTATTCTGTATAATGTCAATGTAGTAAATTCTACATACATTTATGTACATATGTCTCTACTTTCTTTCTTGTAAACCGCTGAATGGACTAATAATCAGTGAATCAGTCAGTGCAAGTTGGGCTCGCGCCAAGAGAACTAATAAATTTGCATTTTATTTTGCGCATTCATCCGTTCGTCGTGGCTAGGTAAAAAAAGATAACTTTTCTTGAGGTTAAAGAAAATGGAAGGAGATAAATCATGTCATGTCTACTCTCTAAGAGTCTGATACACTGAAGCCATGGAAAACTGCCAGGCATTCCGATTCCATTGGTAGGTTAAACCAAACCACTTTTTTACACATGTAAACTATAACAGGTGTCGACTACTTGTCCACATGTGAGCTCCAATGAGTTAGTTATGAATGAATAAAATTCTTTTAGTCACATAAATTTCTACGCCTAAAAAATAAGTCTAGAAAGCGATCTCTAAAAATGTGAGCGCGATGCGGCTAATGGTAAATCGTACACGAGCGTGAAAGCCATAAGTTACTTTTAGACCACGTGTGGTTGATTTCATGCTTAGTAGACTAAATGTGTGTGTTTTTTAGATAATTGCATTTTTTTGAGAAGTGTGTGACTTCTTACCGATTGTAATAGTAGTTTGATGCCCGTTTCTCGAATGCCTCATGTAATTTGAAAATTGCATCCACTTCTTTCTCGCAGGTTATGATGGAACGTAGATGATTAAAACTGATGGTAATGATTGGCACCTATTTTTCAAAGTCGCGAAGTACTACTGACTCTTTTTTAGTTATGTTGGTGTTGTTATTGATGATAATTTTGTTGGTGCTGCTGGATGTAACTGCAGCGACCGTTGATGATGTTTTAGATGTGGCGATGAACTCAAAACGGTGCAAATAATAATATTAAGAGAAGGACAAGGCCCACGGGCTGAGTAAAGCCGTGGGTTCATTGATTTGAGAACCGTGTTGTTTTTTCCAAAGGAGAATAGTTATGAAGATGTGCAAATTATGATGCAGTTGAATTTTCCGAGGTACATTAAAAATGTTGATGCCAGTAGTTTGTCCCAAATGATGGGGTTGCGTAGATGTGTGATAATGATGATTATGATGGATAAGTAGATACGACGAGATGGATGAGATGAGAACTCTGGAATTTCGTTAGGAACAAAATGTCTTATCAGTTTCTCAATTAGAAAATGTTTAAGATAACAACTCATTAACACCAAATATCTACACGTTACTTCAAAAAAAAGTTTTTATACGATACTTGTAATACCGGTAAGATGGGAAATATCCATACAACCAGTTCTTTTAGTGCAAGGTGCAAAAAAATATGCGACCGTAACCTCCAATGGGTATAGGTCAGTGAAATAATATAAAAAAGGCATTCGATTCATTTGTAGCATCAAAAGCAAAAATAAAATGTTATGAAAACAATGGTAATAATACTGTTAGTCCAATTTGCTAAAAAGGATTTATGAGCAATATTTCATAATGTTTAACGAAATATTGGCTGGACTGAGCCGATTACGATTGCTTACGTTTCTTACTACTGACGCAATTCAACGAAAGTAGTTTGCTCATTGACATTTAGTAAATGGATTTTATTATCAAAAGTGCAATAAATAAATAGTACTAAAGACATACTCATTGATGTTGATGTGATTAAACGCAATTGAAGTTCATCGAACGTACGTACATTTCACGTATTTTCACATGAATATGAATGAATGGAAGAAAATCTTTCACCTTCAGTTTCACACTCTTTTCACGATTATCATGTTACCCATTTCAATTACAAGGCAAGTAAAACAAGGTTTCTATTTAAAGATAGTTTAATCACTTCAAAAATGATCTTATTCACCTTGCCTTGTGGTGAAGTAATTAAAGTATGAAATATTTTTCCAGATAAAAGAAAAACACAAATTCGTTTAAAAGTGCAAATTTGCTTTGCAAACTAAACCACAAATCAAAAGGATTTAAAAAAAAATGAAAAATGCGTTACTATACTGCAACTACCTATTTAAGCGTGAAGTCTATACTTGTTATTAATGCAACGATACAAAAATAAGCAATCAATTAATGAATAATAAATAAAAATTCAATATCAATTTAGTTAATTACCTTTGAGAATGCTGTAATCTTTAGACGATTAAATGCTCAAGGCCCTCCTTCGCCATATAAATAATGTAGGTGCAGTCAATCAGTTCAACAGTAGAATAGAGTTACAAGTAAACAAGTAAAGTAGAAAAGATGAATTTTGTATATTTTTAAGTAGTAAGTATAGTTGATCAGGTCCAATTGTGTCTTTCTCGGAATGACGAAGTATATAATTATGAAGATGACGAGTTTGTCAAATTTGAAGTAAACAAAATTTTAAAGTGATGACGAAGATGATGACGATAATTGGAAAGATATAGAAAACGCTGTGTCGGAACAGTTTTGTGAGGTTGCGATTATGGTGTACATTCTGTTCCAATATTTAGTTCCAATCCAACTAAAAAACTGCAAAAACTTTTTAATACTAGTTTCTGTACTTTTTAGTTAGTTGCAAACCACAAATTTTTGTTACATATATGTATATACAATTTATAAGATGATGTGCCAAGAGAAATTGAAGTTTCAAAACGTAGATAAACTTTTTGTGAAATATTTGTATTCGTACAAAACTACTTTGTTTAAAAAAAGGATTTTATGCGGAAAAAAAATTATGACGAGAATATAACAACAATAAAAATTACTACAAACACACTATATACTTTATACAAAGATAATTGACTATTTATATATCTCCATTAAATTAAACGTGATTTTTTTGAAGTATTCTGGGGAAATCTATCTAAACCCTTTACAAAGAGTCGAACATATCAACTCGAAATTCATATTCACAGGGTTTTTGGTAGGGGAAGGTCACCCTGGGTCAAAAGTTTGAAAAAGGAAAATAAAAGGAAGTTGTGTGGTAGTAGAGTGCTAGAGACGAACTCAGCGAATGTATTTGTTAGGTATAAAATGTGAATGAGAGCTTGTGATATGATGTAAAAGGTGGAGATGATGATGATGATGACGATGATAATATGTATACTAGATATTGTGGGGGAAACACACTTACAGATATATGATTTTAAGGGTTATATCGATATGATATGTATGTATTTCTAACTTCTAACTATATATATGGGTATATAATTTGATAACATGACAAAAATGTATCTTTAAGATACGTCTCGTCTGTTCAATGGAAATAGTATCTTTGCCTTGTAGATAGTGCTAGAAAAAGGGAGGTGGAGTGAAATTGCTAGAGCAGTCTTGTTGTTTTTAAAGCGTATAAAGTTTGCGCAGAAGCTTTTCAGATTTCTTGTTCTTCGTCGTCACTCTCAACTCATCATCATCGTCATGTTTCTAGCATACAGTTTTACATGCACAATAATACGATATAGGCAGGGCATATCCCTAAAACAATACATTTGAAACTATGAACTATATGTTTTTCATATGCTTTTTGAAAATGATGTAGTGACTTAGTTTTTGGTAAGTTGTGTTACTCACTCATAGTCACAACACGGTATGCCATATTATATATCAGGTATATTCAATGTGTAGAGTAAAAATGAGTAATCCCCTAAAGTACATTGCGTTCAAAGAATTGGAATGGTCAGCGAAATAAACTACCATTTAAAGTAACTTATTGACCAACTGTGCTCATAAAAAAGGTAATGAGAGTTATCCTTTAGGGAAGTGCATCCACCAACCACCATGTGGGATAGACCGTTGTTTTGTTGCTAGCTGTATAAAAGAAGGATGCATTTAGAGTAAAATGGTTTCTGGCTTGTTGACTATCTTTGTTCTGTAAATGCGCTTTGCAGCTCTGCATTTAATTAAATGAAGTCTTACTATTTTACTAGAACTCTCAGTGATCAATGCATTTTTGTTTGGTGGCAGCAGATGAAATATACCCAATGCACTTGCTTCGCATGAATATCCAAGTTAATTCACGGGCAATATAATGGGCATTTTATTAAGCGTATTATTTTGGATGTTATGTTAGAAATGCATGAACATAATTTGTTACTAGGGTTGGTTATGTTAATATTTTTGGTGGTATTTACGCGTATTTACAAGGTACAACGAGATAAACAGATCAATACTGGGAAAAATGTAAACGAAATCCAAGGTTTTCTTGGAACGTTATTTTCGTCCAACAGACAACCATAAAAAACAAGGGAGAATACATGCTAACAATTTGTTTTCATGCTAGAGAAACTGACCGTCGTAGTCGTAAGTTAAGTGCCCCATCCCATCCTTCCCATCTGTAGAATCCTTGCGATGCAGTAATCGAGGAAATACTCAGGGTGATCGGCAGTCATTGCAGCATTGTAGCAAATTGATATAAAAAAAATTATTTATGAAATTACTTAGGCTTCATTAAGTATGCTATTATTATGTACCTGACCAACTCTAATTTTGCATTTCTAGTAACTTGATTTATTCTGGTTCAGGTGTGTGGTGTGTGCGCAAATTAAATGCAATTTGTATCTTTGCTTCCATGAAATCTTTCACTTTGCTTGCATACTTGTTTTTTGATTTCTACTAACGATATGTACTACACTATCGTCAACACAATACAATACAGTATAGTTATCGTTTTACCATTGTGTATGCTTATTTTGATGCATTTATTTTTTATAAATGAACATTATGCTTTCGTTGGTTCCGTACCGTATCATTACTGAACATAATCATTGAGTACGGTCATCAAAAGTTAATGTTTTAATAAACCATATGCACAAAATTGCATAATTGCAGAGGAAAAGGAAAAAAGCAATTTGTTGCATATTGTCAGTGTAACACTCAAATGGATAAAAATACGTGTGAATTATAAGCTCAAATTGTTACGTTACGATTGCTTATAAAACTACAGCCATTTGACTGAATATACAGCGTTAAGTAAGCTACATAACATAGGTACGTAACACGTACGTGCGATTGTGTTACATAACATAACAAAGTTTGCAAAGCACAGGACAAGTTTTTTTCAGATGAGTTAAAGGTTACAGATAATTCACAATTAGCGTATCGGTTAAACACATTCAGGTGCGGGGAAAATTACAACTTACAGTTGCAACCTGGTTACAACTTCTGAAATTATACAAGAGATGAGAGATTGGTATTCCTAGATAGAATGTAAAGGTGACCCATTATTCAAGCAAAAGAGCATGGAATCAGTCAGACATGAACATTCTTTCTACATGTGGGCTCTGCATGCCCGAGATTTTTTTATGCCAAAGTTAGTCCACCGAAGTCTGAATTGGAAAAGAAATTTCTTCACATATTTTGCTAACTTGGTATTCGATCAATAGCCATTTATGTAGGAATTTCCATGTACAAATTGCACGAAAATAATATTGAGTTTGTTTTCCTCGTTGTGATGAATTTAGACAAGTGAGAATTTCGAGTTAACAACAAATATGCCATGACATAACGTATATGTACTTAAAAATTATACATACAAAAACAGTCTTTGCAAATTCATATATTCAGTAGTTTTGAAGTTTGTTTGTTTGCATCAAACACAAATATATTTGGTATCCATATTATTGTCGAATATCTTTTTAACCTTCCTGGTAATTTCATATATCACGCCACAAATCTTTTTGTTGCGTAGTGAGTATAGATCATGCAGTTCTGATTTACTGTCCCCGAATAAAAATTAATTCTTCCCTTTGGAAGTATAGATGAATTAAATTATGGCCTACGAGAATGACATAATTTTTAGAATCTATAATTAATTTGATAGTAGCGATTAACGATAATGCAACTTATATGCATGTAGTAAATACTTGCTCCTTCTACGTGTTTATGTTTGAAGTAATAACAAATTGAGATCCTCAGTGCTTCATCATTTCTTCCATGTCATGTCAAGCCAAAATGATGCAGCTTTGCAGTTTTACACTGTTGTAAAGTTGTGGACCAACAAAACATGATGTATACATACACATGTGTAGTTTCTATTGGGGTTTTCTATTGGAGATATTTTTACCGTTGAGTATTTCCTCAATCAATGGTTTCAAAAAAACTACAAAAAGTTCTCACATTACCCCAGGAAATTCTAATTTGTCGATTCAGAGAATATATTTCATGAAAAATCTTTATCAGGATTATTTATATATTTTTTTTAATTCAGAATTTTCAAGCTAACATTTTAAAACAAACAGGCTCAAATTCCCCAGTATTGATCTTGACCATTCATATTAATAAAACATGAAAAAATGAGAATGTAGCATGAAAAGTTGGGAGACAGGCAGAACGGACTGAAACCAGCAAAAATCAGAAATATTATCCTTCTTAATGAGCTACTAACGATGACATACGTTCTTGTAACCAATGCAAGCTGGTTAAATCTACAAAGTGTTATGTACTTTTACACAAGAGAGATTAGATTAGTTAAAATTATGTTGCGTTGTTGCCTTCAACTGCAGCTGGTGGAAAAACTAGATTTTCCTGTAAATGAAGCAGGCCCACCTCTCACCAGCCATTATTGCATTGCATGCATAAAGACCGAAGTGCGTTTGTATTTCATACTCAAATTCTAGTTCTGTCTGAATAGTTATTGATTCACACTTCTGATGAATATGACAAGTAAAAAGGAAATAATCTTGTTCAAAAAATTTCAACAATATTTTTGTTCTGTTTTTGGCATATTATTCAGAATACAGGGTAATGTGTATTGTTATTATCAATTCACTACCTGGTGTTCCGCAGCCTGAATTCATGAGCAGTAAAACATACAGATTTGCATGCATATTATAAATATTATTGATTGTAGCAATTTTTTTTCCGTTGAAATTTTGACTAAAAATATTTCAGATAAAAGTAATGGTAGAAGTGCAAAGCACTATTATATTGGTACTTAAGTATGTATAGGAAAGAAAAACATTTGCATTTGATTTGTTTGGTGAGCTGAAAATGACTTGTATGGCTACTAATACTAATATGCACGTTAATCTTTTAATAAATCTTCTAAAAAATGCGTTCATTATAAAAATTGAATGACGCAAACATCCTTTCATATGAAATCATTCCTTTGACACAAAACACGTTTTGCGTGAGTGATTGCATTGGATTTTTACAAGGAACCCGGCTATATTCAGCCATAAATACATACATGCAAGATGCAAGTGACGATTGCTTGAAGTTGATTGTTTAAAATGATCAAAAAATGATAGTTTGTGGTTAAATGTGTTTTCGGTCATACACTCGGTGCATGTCATTTGAGTGACTCTGTGCATGCGTATCATGCATTGCATATATGCATAGGTAACTTTAATCTTAAACGATTTGCTTTGTGTTTGTCACGTTGAAGACAAAATTTTCTTAGATGCAATTTGATTCAGAAAATGATGATAGGACTTGTGAGGGTTACATGACACGAAAGATGAGGTGAAGGGCAGGTTGGCTTACTGAAATAAAGGATGTATCGTCTTATTGATTTTAATAGTCGTCATCGTCAACGGTTTGAATGATAATATAATGAAGTTGATTTTGTGAAGTTGTAAACATATGAACTTGCATGACATAGTGTAAGCCCTGATGGGCAAAAATACAACAACAAACTCACACTCTCTCTGCTTGTTTGTTTGTTGTTCTCGAATGTTCACAACAATGCAACCATTGTTGAATTTAAAGTTGTGACGCTTTTCTACGACACAAAAATTTCATGCGCTTGTGATTCGTCTGGATGTTTAGGAATTGACTAAAATTCAATAACAAAAACAAAGACGCTACCTAGGTGAGGGTTCATTTTCCTCCATAGCAAAAAGATACTTTCTTTCAGTTTAAGTAAAAACATGATACAAAATGCAAGTTTAGTATGAATATATACTAGAGAATTATATTTTTCACTTCAAAAGTTAGCGAGGTAAAATTCTTTCATGATTCATCTTTTGCAAAAAACGGGACACGTATGTACGTAAATATTTTATGGTAAATGATCAAGATCAAGTAGGAATTGTGTACAAGGTGACTGGAGCGGTTCACGGTGACAAAGGCCAAGCACTGGAAAGTACGAAAGCACTTTCATGCGATATTTGACTTTCATCGTCCATCCACTACCAACTAAGAAATTATGCCAGAGCCAGACTGCTTGTCAACGATGGTACAAGTTGTTTGGTGTCAATACCAATACAATTATGACGAACGCACAAGATATTTAAGATAATACATGCATATTTCAATCACACATGATATACCTAACTTGGAACCCCATAAAATTAGACAAAACAAAATTATAGTGTTATCTTTAAAACATGCCATTATATAGGTGACGTCAGGGAAAATCACAAAACAAATATACACCTTTTTATATAAAATTTTGCATTTATGATGGATGACGTAGCATTGTTGGTTTAAAAAAATTCTTGCGTACAAAAAAATCGATTGCATTGCAATATAAATCATACAAATCATATTCTCAAGTAGACCAATCTTCATTTTTGGAAGAAAACCAGCAGTAATGGAAAAGTTTAAACAATTTTACTTACCTTATTACAAACTTGTGCTTAATGCTTATATAAAGCAATGTTGAATGTAACGAGAAAGCATTTGTGCTCTGACTTCTGCTTAAAACACTGATTCAAAGTTTGTCACAGTGAACCAGACAGTATTTATATTCGCAAGACACAAAATAAATCCGTTATATACAAAGTATGTTTCCTGTAATTTTAGTACCCATCTTACTTCAGAAAAATATAAAATTAAATCAAAGATCAAAGGGGTAATCTGCTACAATGAATTCTTAAGCTAATTATGGATTTTACTGGCCAAGTAATCGTACGACTGCCTGCTTATAAGCTTGCGTTAAAAAGAAAGAAAATGTAATTTATTTGATCGTGCAAGCGCTTAGCAATAAACATAAATAATTATTGTAGTGGCTCATTTGCTTAATTGCTTGATGTGTACGCATTAAAAATTCTTATTATTTTCACAAAATATCAGTCTCATTTTCAAAGTGCATTCTTTCGGATCATGAATCATAATCCCAGTCGAGAAACGATTATCATCATGTCAAGAAGGCCATTACGACAGTAAAAACTGTACAAAATAAGATAATAAACGAAAATAGATGAGTTGGCACTTTTTTGCCATGATATGATTCTGTCTGTGACCTACGTAGATGAATTGTACATTAAATTTTAATTTCTGCAGTGAAGACGACACAAATCTAATCTCTCCATTTTGTAGTATCTTCTTTCTCTCTCTATATTCAACATTCTAGCTGATAAATATCCCATGCATTCTTTATGCAAGTTATGTCATCCAGAACTGCAGCAGCATCTAGCTTGTCAATCATCATTAATATTTCTCACTTCATTCAATCATGTCTTAAAAAACTGGTGGTTTGGTTGACATCGGCATATTTAGAGAGCGTACTAGATTATTTTTGTCCTGTCATCTTCACCCTTCCTTTAACATTCGCAGACAAAGCTACTCTTATTCCACACAAGCCAATAATACCAAGCCTTTCCATCGTCTTAAGATTTTCGCTGCATTCGAGCTTGCCCGAGTAATGTCAATCCGTTCCCCCTCGTTTCCCTCTTTATACCAATGGACTAGACTAATGTACGGAATACGGATATATACTGTATCATGATGACATAAAAGCAACCTTCGTTTTAAGTTCAACACTTTTAGTAAAAAACATATTCAATATTTGCCAGTTGAGCTTAACACAATAACGTGTATATTTATAGCTTTAAAAAATGTCCTCACTAAGGTTCATCTGTCTACCTAAAATATGTTATCTTCTTACTTAACTACATTACTTTATACTCCTTATTTTCTTGATATCCATATAATATTGGGCAGAGTACACAAATTATATTTCATACTGTACATATTACTACGCCTCCCTCCTTCCGTGCCCTCATCAGATCAATCGGAAAGTACACTGACCGAAATGAAGGAAATAAATATGTTCATGCATATATTTACATAGGCTCATTTTTTTGACATATCATTCTCCTAAATGAAATGCTGTGCACACTTGTACACTCAAAAGTACATGTTAAAACACTGCCAAAAAATCTCCCTTAAATGTAAATGCGTAAAAGTTAGCAGAAAATAAACCTGGTATACACGGAAGTGTATCTTTCTACAAGCTCATTCTCTACAAACGGCACATTCCGGTTAAAAATATGATTGTTGTTATACTCAAAAGCTAACTAACTTGAGTAAAACTAGCTGTTGAATGGAACAGTGATTGCTTTCATAATGCAGTTCAAAATAGTACAAGCTTCAGTTCCTTCCAAGACTGGTTCTTCCTGATAATAATCTCGTATACAAGCGTACGTGGGTGTACGTGTGCCGGCCACGGTTATTTGACAATCATTTAGTTTTGTGCTATTGTGATAGCTTTTATAGTACCATTGTTCGTTCAAATCTATTAATTACTTTAACTTTCTCTCAAGATACCGACCTCGATAATCTCATTCAAGTTCATTACTTTTAACAGTCAGCAGTGCAGACGTCTTAATTACCTATTGCAGCAACAAGTGCGTGGCCAAAAATATTGAGGAATGTAGTAAAAAT
This sequence comes from Entomobrya multifasciata, assembly GCA_034693345.1. Classification (NCBI taxonomy): domain Eukaryota; kingdom Metazoa; phylum Arthropoda; class Collembola; order Entomobryomorpha; family Entomobryidae; genus Entomobrya; species Entomobrya multifasciata. The sequence continues at coordinate 18,443 of JAQFXM010000438.1, forward strand.
AAAAGTTTGAGAATAGATTTCTTTCCATTAGTTTTTTTATACAAGTGGGTAACCATAACCTGCACATCATTTTTTGTTCGTTTTTAATGTGCAATGAGAATACAATAGTTCCATCATCGAAAGGTATCATCATCGCTGGAGAAAATTCAACTTGCGTGTTATTGAGCTAAAAGTAGGTGAAAAGTGTTTGGTATATTTGTCTAACAAGAACTTTAATGCATTCATATGCACAACTACAGAGCATGTAACCAAATCATCCGACTGTCACGAAAGGAGCAACAAAAAAAATCTTGGATAATTTATGTAAGTGGTTTTTCCTCATAAATGAAAACAGTGTTGTTCAGGGTATATTTGAGACACATGCTTTAAAATTTCTAATACCTCGACTGATGAAATTCCATAACTTTTTTGGAATCAATAAAACTTGACACTATTTCGACTTTCGAAAACCAGACTCCAGTCCAGACCATAAACTTTGAAAATTATACTTGCAATGCCATGTACCATTTGATATTTTTGTGGCCAATAACACTATTACCATGGGTAATAAATGGTAGTGATAGTGGGCTGCCATGTATTTTTGTCGTATAGTTTTGAAACATGTTCCCTCAAAAATAATCTATTTTAAAGCATAAATGAAAATTCTACCTTAAGAAAAAACCCTTTTACATCACCCAATATTCAGTCAAGTATTTTTTGTAATAAACCATATTACAGTCCAAACTAATGTTAATGTCAATTGAGGGACATTTGATAAATTACAGCTGAAAATCTACAAACTTTTGATAGTCAAAATTAAAATTATGTATCGCAGTTTTTCCTTCATCCTTTACAAATGCTTTACGCTTAAGTTTAGCATACGCACCTAGAATTACTTTAAGGTTTTAAAATGGGATAGCATTCTTTTTCTGGGTTTTCCTTAAAACCTTTCTTTTCATTCCATAATATTCTCTTTGTAAACAGCTCAACAATACTTTCCTTGTTATGCATTATGGTTGCCTTGGGGTTTTTCTGTTTTTCCTTCTGTCACCTTGTTGCATATATTACTATCCCTTTTACCACTCTATTAATATCACTTGTCAGTCAAGTTGATCCACTGAATTTTAAATTACTGCGTTGTTTTATGCATTTTCGTTTTGATTTTCAATTTGCCAATCATCGATTTCATGAGAGTCTGCAATGATTCTTAACAGCATGCATCAGTGAATTGGAAAGCTTACAGCTATAAAAATGCCATTCATACAGCAACGCCTGACACAGACATTTGCATCGCAAATCGTAATCGCAACTCAATCACATGAACATTTCGCTATATATAAATATATTTGTGCAGAAATAACTTTAAAAGATGCACAAAATTTAACTCTGTCTGTTTTTGGATAACTTCTGTGCATGATGCACGTGCTCTTATGAATATGATAGAAAGCTGTAATATAATTATAAAGTCGGAAGTAGCGTGTTTTATTTTAGAATAATCATAAACAAGTCATGAACGAGGCGATAGAAAATGGTTTTAAAGCTTTTAATTATTTTATCTTTATCAAAGAAAAATTAATCAATAGAGTGAATTTATATTGCGCTTTGACAAATTATATGACAATTTTGATTCAACTGCGCATGATTATGTCTGTAATTTTAATTGGAAAACGCTCACCGCACTCATGAATTTAATCACTTTTGTCGCCGATTTCCTTTTAACTATCCAATGTTCAATAATTTTATTTCACTATCAATAGTATTAAAAATGAGCAATAAACGGGTATCCAGGCTTAACACAGTAAAAAACATTATATGGAGTTTTTAAATCGAAAATAATAAAATCGATCAATATAGTATTATGCTCGGATGTGCCAATCCTCGTGATCAATCAAACGAAATCATTTTTTTTATTATTTATATTGATCTCTTTGAACTAAATTCCTCTACTATCATCAAATCGTGCATTTCCAATGACCTGGGATTATGATGATTGCAGAGATGTACCTATGTATAGTTTATCTCTTGCATACATTGTATTGAATTGATTGCTAATTTTGTTGATAAAATATCAATACAATAGAATACTTGCTTGAATTGAAGGTTTTGACACTCAACTATGTGTACAATTCATTCATGAGTTTCAGAGACAAGTTCCTTGAATTGTGTAGACTAGACTGGTATACCATTAATCCGATCCGGTTTAACATATTTATCATTTTTTATGAATTTAAATACATCATGTTTGCAAAAACAAGTGATTTCAAAAGAATAAGTGTTTTAGAAAAAAATATGACAAGCACGTCAGCTTATTGATCACTACTACTTTAAATCATAGAATGGTTTATACTGCTTGTTGGCTATAATCGATTGCCATTTGTTATAAAATGAAAAAATATCCTGAAAAAGGCACGTTGGATTCAAATTAAATTAATTTTTAATAGCCACATATTCAAATTAAAAACCTCATTTTCATCTTTAATTGGCTACGCAATTAATTTGACCCACCCAGGCAGATCAGTTTTTATGTGTGCACTACATTTTGTTTAATCAAAGGGTGTTGATTTTCATGCAAGTTAATCATCATTAATATTTCACGTTCCTTTAAAAGTTTAAGTGCAGCCTGGCGCAAATATGCTATTGCAGTAGAAAATTTTCAATAATGTGGACTAGTGCTATCAAAGTTTTAATTGTCACAATGGAATATCTATAATCATAAAAACAATGCCATATTTCACCGGCAAATTAATTACGATAAAATGATAGACAAAATAGAATGTTCGCTTCGTCAAACAATGCATTATGCATGGTGGCGCTGTTGTAAACTGGTAATCGAACAAGATTCCAGAAAAAAAGTTTAATCTGTAAAGTAAATAATTCTGCACAGTCCCAAATATTCAAAATTAAGTTAGCAAGTTATTGTTTTCGGTGACCAAATAATATTTACGCCATCAGTTCTACTCTTATCATTGCAAATTGCAATTGTAGCATTTTGCTGACTGGATAACGTTAAAAATACGATCCCCTTTGAAATCTCACTTTACCCCGAAAATCATCAAAATGACTGACAAAGTGCAAAAACGCCACTCTCAATTACCATCCACCGAAATGACTTTCGTAAACTCTGACCATGTAAAGCTAACAAATGAGTGCAATGATGAAGTTCGTCCTGTTTCCTATGAACGTAGAGGATCCAGTGGGGACATTAACCAGCCGGAAGCCGAAGCTAAAGGGAGCCGCAAGATTAGCAAGGAAGGAGTTGAAAAAACAAGTACAAAGATGAGGTTTGACAGCTTGTTCCCCATAATTGGGGATTTTGGAAGGTACCAGAAACGTGTGTATCTTCTACTTTGTCTCCCAGCAATATGCTGTGCCATGCATAAATTAGCATGGGTCTTTTTGGGTGCCAAATTGGAGCACAGGTATTTACTTTTACATTCATGCTAATAAATTTCTAGTGATTTATGATACATTGGCATTTTTCTGTGTAAAAAAGAGTGATATTATATTACTTTATTATTATTGATTGCAGGTGCCGCCTTCCAATTGAAAATGATACGGCTCTTTATGATCATCTTCCAAATGAAATTCCTTTTAATATGACGTTCCCCCTGGACAAGGATAAATTTTCATCCTGTGAACGATTAGTAGTGGACTACGACAATCAAGAATATTTTCAGTCTGGACAGCCTACCACGAACAAAACAGGATGTGATGATAACTACGTTTTTGACTACTCAAAGTACAAAACTAGTGCAAGAATTGATGTAAGTAAGATCTAGTACTAAAATTTTTGATAGCCAGTTGACAAGAAAAAAATGTTAAGTCATGATCATGATTAAAACATTGTTTGATTTTAGTACAACCTTTTATGTGAGCGCCACTTCTTATACACCCAAGCTCAAACATTGTTCATGGTTGGAATCTTGATTGGATCAATTTTATTTGGAGATTTGTCGGATCGTTTTGGAAGGAGACCAATTTTCTTCTTGTCATTAGTCCTTCAAGTGGTCTTTGGAATATTGGCTGGAATTGCTCCAGATTACTGGACATTCGTTCTTGCAAGAATGGTGGTGGGATCAAGTACTTCAGGAATATTCCTTGTTGGATTTGTTATAGGTAGGCTTGATTTGCAACATATTTAAAACGACATGTATTTATGTAATGTGAAAAATTATCATAATGACCAATTGAAATGAAATTTTTAGCAATGGAAATGGTAGGACCATCCCAAAGAACCTTTGTTGGCGTAGTTTGCCAGCTCTTTTTTACTGCCGGTTATCTAGTGACTGCAGTAATGGCTTATCTGATAAGTGACTGGAAAATTCTTCAAATTGTTTTGTCGTTGCCTGGATTAGTGTTTCTTAGCTACTACTGGTAAAACTCTCAAGAAAAACTGTTTATTTAGTGAAAAAATATAATTTAAAAATATTTAAAATTATTTAAATTTTCAATGCTTTCATTTTTATTTTTGCCTGTAAAGGTTTCTCCCTGAGTCTGTGCGATGGCTACTTGCTCGTGGGAGAAAGGAAGAGGCTAACGCAATCCTGCGCGATGTTGCTAAAGAGAACAAAGTTGAACTATCTGAAGAAATTCTTGAAAGTCTCTCCGACGAGCCATCTTCTACTAAAGAGACAGCCAGCGTTTTAGATCTGCTCTTCTATAGACGCCTTTGTCTGCGCACCTTGAACATTTTCTTCTGCTGGTTTGTCAACAGTGGTGTGTATTACGGACTTTCCCTGAACACTTCCAATCTTGGAGGAAATGATTATATTAATTTTGCAATTGCTGGAGCCGTTGAAGTGCCTGCATATCTGTTCTTGCTGTTCAGTCTCAACAGACTTGGAAGGAAAATTGTGCTTTGTGGATGTATGCTGGCTGGGGGAGCCTTCATGTCAGCATGTGCCCTTGTACCGGACACCAAAGGTATCATTTAAATAAGTTTAAAAATTGAAACTGTTTAAAAGTACACATTTTCATAGATTTTATTTTTCTAATTTTTGTCTTAAATTTTTCTAGAGTGGAACTGGGTTACCATTTCTTTTGCCATGATAGGTAAAATGTGTATCACCGCTTCGTATGGAGTCATTTACATCTTTTCGGCTGAAAGCTTCCCAACAGTTGTCAGGAATTCTGGAGTTGGAGCTGCCTCAATGTGTGCCAGGATTGGAGGAATAGTTGCTAATAATCTCCTTCTTTTGGTATGTTTTGTCTTCATTGTCAACATTTTAATTTCCTGTACAATTAAGAATTTAAAAGGTCATCCTTTGTTTTTTACCTGTATAGGGAGACCTATGGAAACCATTACCATTGCTTCTCTTTGGGGCTGCATCTCTGATCTCCGGGCTATTATCTTTATTAATCCCTGAAACATTTGGCAAGCGACTTCCGGATACAATGCAAGATGGAGAACGATTTGGAACGTAAGGGCTAATATTTACTTTAATTATTTACCGCAGCATATCAAACTGTCATATACCAGAAAATTAACATACAGAAAATATTTATTTGCATTGTTCTAGGAAAGAGTATGACGCTCAGGTAGAAATGAATCATACCAATGGTACCAAAGATGGTATAAATGACGAGAAATCTGCAAACCAGAGTTAATTAACCCCACCATCTATTACCTAAATTTATACATCAGTAGCGATCAACTTTTAAATATTGAACACATCGTTTAGCACATCAAGTTCAATATTAATTATTTTTCTACGAATCTTCATTTTATTGCTGATTCTTTCAATGCAGTTGTTGTATGCCATGAAATCCTTGAAACAAGCATCACGTCTCTTTAGCCTAAATAATTATCAATTTCTTAGTTAGTGTGTATCTTTTAAATATCTGCATACATACATTTTTATGAACAATTACACTTGAAGTTTCGTAATTGCTATAGTTTTAAGTTTTAACAGTTACTTTAAGAAACAGAATATATCAACTTAAAATTCAAAAATTATATTTACAGCAAAAGCTTTAATGATTGTTTCTCTCTAACATGAAGAAGAAACATATCATCCAGCTATCAAAGAAAATATACCGGTTAAAATTGTACAATAAATCGGCCTATTTTGGCATTGTTACTGTTAAGTCTATCAAATATCATTTTAATTGTTGGGGTGTAATATCAACACTACTATTTTATAAATTATCTAAATATTTATATATTATTACCAACTTTGAATAAAATTACTTCCATTTAAACTTCATCATTAAAACTAGAGTAATCAATCATGCATCATAAAAAGAATCATGATTGGCATTATTTCATTCGATTGACAATTTGAGGCCAGCCGAACCCATGAACAGTTAAAAAGCATTGTTTGCTTTGCTTGCAATTGCAAGCTCACAGGATGCAGGTTTGAGGTGTACGCGATGATGTGGGAGTAGACTGTCAGAAAAAGCGGCAAATTTAAGATAAGGGTTTTTATGCGGATATGAAAATAACACACACAGACACAACTTATATCACAGATTCACAGCATATCATACTATCAAAACGAATCAAAAGAGGTTGCAAGTTGCAACACTTGCAGCTGTTGTACGTGTATAAACAAACCTGTGATTGTGTAAAGTGTAAACGTACTTGAATTGAAACAATATCAAGTAGGGTTGCAATTTCCTTTTCTCATGCATTTTTTTATACTGCAACAATATGTAACAATATAGGCTAGAGATCATTTATATGTATGTAAACAAACATAAACATTGGTTTTTTCTTATTATGATTTATATTCCATTTTCTTAATAGTCTGGACAATTAAATTTGGCTTTTTGGGAAAGGATGTTATAATTATAATTGCATTTAGCTTCATTGCATTGTCAGTTGAGTTACAAAGTGAGTGCATTTAGCAGCAGCAGCAGCGGTGTAGTCAATTAATAATTTACGCCATAAAACGATTCTGTTAAGTTTGGGATTAGGACCTAATTAGGATTTTGTTATGTTGTTGTGTTTACATCGGTTTTTAATCTTTTGTTGTCCTTACCTTGGTTGGGTCAAAGTTTGTACATTAAATCTTGGCACTAGTGAGAGCAGGAGTGGGAGTAGTTTATTAATCTGTTACGAGACAAAATGAGGCGGATTTGATGACTAGTTTGTGTATATAATGATAGCAGTATTAATTATTCTACTCTGATAAATAACGTGGTGGGTGGGACGCATTTAATTAGTATTTAAGTATCATGTCATCTTCACGGGAAAATGCGGCGGCTGCTGGGTCGGCGGAGTGGCAGAATTTCGAACAACTTTCCCAGGATATTGAGGCCTTGGACACTTACTGGGGTCCTACATTTCGGTAATTAAGTTTGCTTTTGTAAAATGAAAGTTTTGTGTGTAGTTTACGATTGTTATTAATGTGAAAATAAGTTTTGTAGGGATTAATATTAATGATTTGGTAATTATTTATCTCCCCCAGTTCTATTATTGAGGACGGCAGAGACCAAAAATTCCTGGAGCATTTAGAACAAAGGATAAGAGGTCACGATAGGGATATAGAAAAGCTATGCAATGCCCACTATCAAGGGTTCATTGACTCTATACTGGAGCTACAAAATGTTAGGTCAGAGGCCCAGGATCTGAAGGTACATACATATAAGATGTCAAGGATTTTTATTTCCGGAACGGGAGTACTGAAGTCTAACGCAATGTATTATATGATTGCTCTTTTCAGGGTCGCATATCATCTATGGATAAAGAGATGCAGTTAGAAATAGCAAATGTTCTTCAGAGAGGTGAAGATGTAGCCAAAGCACGTAGAATCGAAAATAATATTATGTCGACTATTGAGCAGCTAGAAATTTGTCTTCCTGTATTTAAAATGTACCAGAAACTGAAGGAGCAACTTGCTCAAAAACGGTATGTTGGAAAAAGTAAACTTTATCATCTTGTTTAAGATATTTGTGTCTCTAGTTTTATATTTTGATTTTATAGGTATTATCCAGCACTCAAATCTCTTGAACAGTTAGAGCACACTTTTCTACCTCAGGTGTCACGATATAGATTTGCAAATTACTTCCGTGAAAATATACCAAAGTAAGTAAACAATTGTTTCCTATTTATAAATAACATCAGTTAAATGAATTTATTGCGACCGTTGTCATTTTTTCTATTGTTGTCCAACAGGTTTCGTCAACAAATTCAGGACTCTAGTATGTCTGAACTAAAAGATTTTCTGGAAAATGTTAGGAAACATTCAAGTAGGATCGGCGAAGTTGCAATGAGACATGTACGAGAAATAACTTAACAATCTATTATCATTTATTTTCGTTGAATGAATATGTAATATTTATGACTTATGACATAATATGCCATTTTGTAGACGCTGGAGCAGCTAGACCTTGACCATTCTGCCCCTGGAAAACGGAAGAAAAACGTTACCATAGCTCCACCACATCCTTTCTCTGGTAAAACGTCATTAAAAAATTTCTCGGATGCTAAGCACACAAATATCTGTATGTAATAGATATTTGCTACTATTTGGCATGTTGTCTTTGAGTAGTCGATTGCTTGTGACTAGTTTGATGGATATAATTTTAGTTGACGTAAATCTACTATTTTTTATTACAGGGGAAGGGGATCACGAAACCAGTGGCCTAGATGAAGAAGAGGGCTTAAGTGCTCAAGATTTAGTCGACTTTTCTCCGCTGTATCGCTGCCTCCATATTTTTACTGTTCTTGGCGACAAGCAGACTTTTGAAAACTACTATAGAAAACAACGTCGCGAGCAGTCAAGTTTAGTACTGCAACCAATTTCAAATATGGTAAATAAAGTTACTTACTTTTTTTAAGAAACAGTCTTATTTTTGAGCTCACTTAGTAATTGACTCATTACTTTTCATTTTTACAGTATGAGAACCTTCAAGGTTACCGAGATTACTTTCATGCAATTGTTGGTTTCTTCGTTATTGAAAATCACTTGTTATATACTACTAATGGACTAGTGAGCCAAACAATACTAGAAGAAATGTGGAGTAATTCAGTTCCTGTCATTGCAAGTGCATTACGAACCCACGCGGTAAGGTTTATCAATGACGTGAAATTGAAGTCATGCGTTTTTCATGTTTTCATAAATCTATATTTTTTCTTTTTCCAACAGTCGTACTGCACAGATTCTGACCTAATTCTTCGAATAAAAAATGAAATAATGCTCTTCTGCAACACATTGGCCGTAAGTTAAATAAGAATATTCTTAAGATATCAGTTTCATATAGTGGATAAAATTTTTGACGAATAATTATGATTTTTTTTTTAACATTTTCAGAGTTATGGATACAACATATCTCAGTTGTATGTTACACTCCAGGAGATACGCGAGCATTATACTGACGTTCTTATGCAAAAATGTGTTCATGCCTTCCGGGAAATATTTGATGAAGACACATACCATCCATTACAAGTAATTTAATTACCATCCATCCTTATACAATTTTCATGAGAATTTTGGTTTCACATTTTGTACTATTGTTATTCGTTTGCAATTCCAGGTGTCCACTGAAGAAGAATATATCGACATAATCGAAACATTCCCGTACCGTGAGTCTGCCTTAGAAAGTAGTCCGTATCCCAGAAAATTTCCATTCTCTTCAATGGTGCCTAAAGTTTATCAACAAGTCAAGGACTTTGTCCATGCTTCTCTGAAGTACACTGAAGAACTCAACTTAAGTCAAACCGAAGTAGATGATATGATGAGGAAATCAACAAATATGCTTCTAACAAGAACTTTAAGTGGATGTTTGACTACATTGATACAAAAGCAATCAGTGGGTCTCCTCCAGTTGATTCAGATAACAATCAACACCAACCATCTGGAACACACAAACACGTACTTGGAGGATTTCATCTCTAGTATAACGGGGTATGTTGAATCGATAAAACCGAAATACATTGTTTAAAAATTCTTTTATGATTAATTGATTATAAAATTGTGAATTTTTATTCATTGCAGGAGTTCTGTGAAAGATATATCGCACAAGGCGGAACTGCAAGGAAAGTCTATGTTTAAGGATGCCAGAGCCGAAGCTGAAGAACAGATTTATGATCGCCTGAAAGGAAAAATAGATGAGACATTTGATTTAGCGAATTATGATTGGACATTAAATGAGCCTCAAGGAAGGGCTTCCGACTACATAATTGATCTTGTTGGGTTTCTTCAGTCAATATTTCTTGCCTTCACAAATTTACCTGTAAGATATGTATTTAACTTTTTTCATATGCTCATTACCCAGAAAATTCTTTACTAAATTTTAAATTTTCAACATTTTCGTACAGATTAAAGTAGCCAGAACTGCCTGTGTTGCTGCGTGTCAGCATATAAATAAGAAACTACTGAATATCATGCTGGAAGATGAGGTGAAGCAAATATCTCTTGGGGCCTTAAAACAGTTGGATTTAGACTTGATTCAGTGTGAACGTATGTTCTTCTATTTGACTATGAACTTTTCTTTCACTAATTTCACTAATGAAGTTTAAAGATTACAAAAGTTTTTGTGTTATTTCCGCTTACAGAATTTGCACAGTCGGAGCCTGTTAAAGGTCTAGACGCCGCTCTTTTGTTGGAATGCTTTGCTGACGTACGCCAATTGTTGGATTTATTTAATCAGTGTGACTTTTCGGCCTACTTTCATGATTTTGGGGAAAGGACTTCAAAGTATCCTCGCGTTACTCCACAATCTGCCATTAAGCTTTTAGAAAAGTTAGTAACTATTTTTATACGAATTACACTTATGAGTCAATTCCTAATTTGTGAATATTTGTTTCCTATTGAAGAATCCGTGAAGCCGATAGGGATAAAAAGAAGATTTTGTCGGTGTTGAAGAAGGATGAACGGGACAAGAAAAAGTTGCATGAAACAATTTTGAAGCAGCTCCGAGAACTTCCTCAGACATCTCAATAATTTTTCAAGATAGTTCAAAAACTGGCATAAAATACAATCTATAATATGAATCGTTGTCGTTACCTGATATTATTCTAATTATTTTTTACAAGGGGGCTTACGTTGCTTAAGTCCTTCAAACAAAACGATAAGTTCCGCTGACAAATTTTGTGACGCCTTAGTTTCTTCCTTAAATATAAACCATAATGTTTGGTATTTACTGTTTATTTATTGCATAATTTTGTTAAAGTTAAACTAACGTATGCTATCTGACTTAGCTTTACCTAGTGTTTAGTAATTTAATCAGTTTATCATTAATCAATTGCGCGGTCACAATGGACAATACTATTTCTCATTCGTTTAAAAGTTCACATATACTTGCTAGTACTTTGCCAAGTATGTTCAAAGAATATGTTGGAATCTCGTCTGGTATCCTTTTTTCGTTGAAATATGAGTTAATAAACGATATCAAAATTTTTAAACGTGGTATTAGTTTTGTTTATGCTTAAGAATATGCAATAATCCTATTACTTGTTTAATTCACTATTTTGGATTCTATGAAAGCTTTAAAGTTATCGGGCAAATAAAGAAAGGAATTGTGTCAGTTTTCCAGAAATCAGTAAAAGTGCTAATCTAACTAAACTTTTTTTCATATGAGCAATTTCGTTGATTTGAAATTGAATGTAATGATTCATACACCACAATCTGTCATTTCCGCATAAGTACAATAATTTACGTGATTTATTTTCCAATGTATATATGTATATAATATATAACAACAGTAAGCTTATATATTGGGTAATGATAACAGAATGACAAGAAGTAGTAACAATAATAATAGATAGCAAATATAACTATCTTTTCATTTGATAAAATATCTTGAATAAATAAAGTTACATTTATTTACTAGAGATATTACAGGTAGGTCGGTTAAATAGCGAGCGTTCAACTAATTAAAGCTACCAATTATTGTCGTGTCAGAAAGCTTTCTTTCCTCGGCGTGGTAGTACCATTGCTATGCCTGTGTTGAGAATGGTTAACAAGCCAAACTTTTTCCCTTTCTTGCGGAAATAGTTGCTGACTGCATCATTGTCATCCCCGCTGAAAGTTGAGTTTTCCATTTGAGTTGGAAGAACGAGATCATTTGCTGATAAGGAAACGAAAAATGCGAATGGCACTAACCACAAGCACAGAGTGAAGTACGCCATTACCTGCAACAAAATATACACAATTTAATCAATAAAAACCTCAAAAGTTTCTGAATAACAAGTGGTGTTTTTGATTCCAAAATAACACTAACCTCAAGAAAAGGGTAGAAGTGAGTACTGAAGTAGCTGAACGCTAAGTAGTGATTGACGATAAGAAAGATTACGGTTAGTATGAAGCCAGGAGATGAGACCATGAAGTAGGGAAAGGTATTCATAAGAAGCAGATGAGCAAACTGGGTAGCTAAGCCGCATAATGTCATCAACAAAGGAAAGTCTTCAAAGAGGAGAAATCCAACGTAAATTCCAATGACAATCTGAAATCGAATTGGAACACAGGATTGTACAGTTAAGCAATACGTTCTTGTATTTAAAGACACTCATCATTATCTCCTGATAAAGCAAGAGATTTTGAAAAGGCGTGATTGATGGATTGATTATTTACCAGTATGATAGTTCGGATGACTTTAGCAGCAGTTGACGTGAATTCCTCAATGACCTCTGCCAGATAGTACAGCCCAGACGCTATAGCCAAAGACACGAAGCAAAACTGAAACACCAACGCCACGTAACTCAACACATAAATGAACCACATCTTGGAGGGAGTCCGTCCACCAACAGCCACAAACGTAAAGGTTATTTCAGAACCAAAAACTTGCTACATTTAAAAGATACCGTCCTTCTTCCAAAACGCGTAAGAAAGTCCAAACTCGTAATCCTTCGACTAGAATCACAAAATCAAATCATACTATACATTAATTTCCTGTTGTCACATTAGAAAAACTGACGAAAATCAGATTTACTTGACAAGCAAACTTTCATTTTAATAATCAATAGTCAAATCTTACAGTTTTAAACAAAACCAAGTGATGATGGAAAAGAACTCACGTAATGTCCAACAACAACATGCACCTATTCAAGTTAGTACCTACTTGTTAGTCGTCAACATAATCCTTTCATAAATTAACAAAACAATTAATGTCACAAATTATAAATCCCTTAATAATGATTTCATAGACTCAATTAGGCAGACCAATTATACGAAGACAAACTTTAATATTTATCCCTTATCAAACTTTGAAAAAAATGTCTTCAAATTTGGCCTTAAAATACAACGCCGGTATCATTAGTCAAGTAACATACCAACTAATCGTAAGACAACCAAACCTGTCAGATTATAGAACAATTTTTTTTCATATCATGGAAGGAAAAGAAAAACATTTAAACTGATACAGTAACTACAACTTTAAAACAATTTCTCCTCAAAATTAAAGTTCAATTAACCAAAAAAACTCGATAAAAGAAAAGTTTCAAGAAAAATGATACTACTGTCATGTGTTTTCAACGTCACTCACAATTCGTCACACCGTAAAAACTTTACTTACTTCTGACTTGCCACACTCACACTGCCAACTGCACTGGAGACTACTGAAAAACTCCGTCGTCGTCGTCACCAGTTTTATCCGCGTTGGTGCCAAGAAAAAAAATATCCGTGCAAACTAAATTGCCAACAAAAAAGTCCGATCGGATGGTTCTTTAAAAACGCAACAACACAACATAACTCTCACACAACCACATGAATTGACAAAAAGAATTCCCTACACCTCTTTCCTTCCTTTCAATCTATTCTATCATCTATCAGCAAAACGGAACACGGAATCTCTCTCGATGGCTAACATGAATTGCATTGCAGACTGATTGCCTTGCCACTTGTCTAAGGCCAGCAGCAGGCCAGACCTAGGCTCTCCTCTTGTCTTAACTCTTTACTCTCTGTTTGTCTTGATCTTGGCAATTTTCTGCGTGCGGCATCACATCATGATAACTTGATAGTGTTTTTCGCATACAAAACCTTTTACAGAGAATGGATGAAACGGACTGCGGATTATATGCTTTGCAGACATTGAAATTTTTACATCATCCGACGACCGACATGATCACACACTATGCATATTACACAGAGTTCAGACGTATGCATGTACGCATTGTTCCAGATCATCAGCTGGAAAGAACGGATGACTCCTCAGCTGTGGATTTTTTTTCTGCGTTGTTGTGTTGGTAACAAGAGATGAGATTATGATTAAATTTGGAAAAGAATCAATTGATCATTTTTTTGGAATAATTGATTTGTAGTATTTTAGGGAAACGGTAGTAGTGTACTATTTGTTGGTATACATTGCTGGAAATTATGGAGAAGATTAAGGTGTGAAAAAATTCAAGTGAAATTTGCAATGACTGTGGTGATTGGTTGTCATAGTATGCAAAATGAGAAAGGCCTAGAATACCGAGTGAAATTACAAAGAGTTCGGAAGAAAAGGAGAGTGAGTAGTTTAGGTTATAGGTGTAATCAGGATGATGAATACGGCACCGTTGAAGGTAACGAAATTGGCGACACGTCACCGGCTGCCAGTGACGGTAGTGGGGTTTCCTCCAATAAGAAGCAGATGTGTGTATACTATGTCTATGCCAGTGATAAGGGGAAGTTTACGACATGAAGTGTTCATTTATGAGGGATTGTTTTGGAGGGGGATCAAGGACCAGTTAAGAATATCTCAGGTTGCTAGTGGATCAAGTAATGGAAAGTCTTTGCCTTGTCGGCCTTATAGCAATGGTATGGAACATTTTAATTGTTGATCTAATTTTTGTCATTTTATCTTGTAAACTAGTCTTTATAGAAGTTTAACATAGTCAAAATGTACAAAAGTACGTGATAGATTGTTTAAGTAATAGTTAGAGATTATCTCTACGATTTTGATACGATTATGGATATGGTGCTGGGTTAAATTCTCTCCTTGGCAATTACATTGTATGGCTGAGGGCTTAAAACAATTCCAATTTTGGGGGACTCAGAGGGTTGGGATTTTGTGGGATCCAGGGAAAATGTGAAGTGTTGTAAAAGCCCAACGAAAAATAGGAACAACTCGTCTCTGGCAAGAGATTCTCCGGGACAAACTCGTTTTCCTAATTATATAATCAAAAGAATTGACCAGATTTCAAGTTTAATTTTGACTAGTAGTTTTTCACATTCTTTCATTTGAGAAATCTGCTTTGTGTAACTTTCTTACCTGTTGAAAATGGCATAAAAGCTTCATATTTCACTTTGCTTAGGTCATGCGTGAGGAAGCGCTCTGGGCGGAAGTTTTCCGGATCCGTCCAGTAGTCACGATTATTATGACAGTTATGAAGATTTGATATAATAACCGTATCTTTTGGAATGTCATATCCAAAGAAATCTGTAAATGAAAACGATAAATAGTTATTCATTCCTAGAGCAAAAGCAGATCAGCTTACAGCAATCTCCAAAATCACATTTTAAAAATAAATTCAGCAAAAACTACATAAAATATGCCAACATGTATCGTAAATTGCTTACTTGTGTGCTCAGTTGTACTATGGAATAACCCCAGTGGAACCAGTGACGATTTGCGCAAAATTTCTTTGATGGTGGCTTCCGTATATGGCATTCTACATCATAGTTCATTCATAAGTACAATTTATGCAATACATTTTAAATCAAGCTACCTCCATCAAGTAAATGATGGTACCTTTTCCTGTGCTCTAATGCTGGTGGCAACTGTCCCAAAACAGAGTCGATTTCATCTTGAACTTTTGTCTGTACATTTTTATGTAGAACCATGTAAAGAAAAGCCCAATATAATGTTGTGCTAGTTGTGTCGGCCCCTGCCATGAAGAGGTCAAGTAAGGTCACAAGCAAAGAGTGTTCTAAAAGCATATTTTTAGCCTGATTTACACACCATCACTTTTGTCATTTTTCTTTAAATTATCAATGAAAAGTAGTACAATTATAAAGTAATCATGGCAAATCACAAAAACACATTGCCGATTTGTCTGACTGACATACCCCCTGTTGACGCGTAGAAGCTCGACTGCTTGTTTGTCGTTTTAGCTATTTCCGCCAAGTAATAATCAATAAAATCTCGCATCTTTTCTTTTGCAAATGTCTCCTTGTGCGACTGAATGATGCATCTTAAAAACTGGTGAACCGTGGTGATTGAATTGACAAATGTATTCCATCTTGTCATTTTTGGGGCGACTTGAACCAACCAAGGTAAAAAGAGCAAGGGGCCGGTGTACTGCGTATCTGCCAAATCTCTGAAGAATTTGCAAAAATGAAGAGAATGATTAAATTTGACATTTTATTGAGCTAAAGTTAATTAAACTTTGTCATGAAAATTTATTAAAACTTACGCCCCAGTTTTTTTCAATATATCCAGTAGCCTTTTATCGTCGTGCTTGTAACGTTCTCCGCACGTGATTTTCCAGAGAGCATTAAGAACAGCTAATTGGAGTCGAGTTAGTAGGTTGATTGGGCTTCCCACTTGTTTTCTATATGGGTGTGAAATTTGCTGTACTATTAACTTGGTTGCTAATCAGACTCATCGTCCATCAGACTGGCAGCTTTTCTGTTTGTCACAACATGTATACCTGATTCCACAAATAAGCTCGTTTAACTCTTCTCTGATTAAGTTTTCCATGGGCTGCTTCCCGAATCCGAGGTCTTTTAGATGGCGTAGTGTAAATTTCCTTTGGTCAGTCCACACTTTGCCTTCGCTGCAAACGAGTCCTTTAAAACATAAAGTCACTTTAGATTTTAAGATCTCACAGTCGAATAATTATACTATGAAGATAATTGAGTACCTCTTCTTATTCCTCCATTTCTAACTTCCAGCATTTTCAAATTGGGTCGACCTGAAAACACTTCTTCCTTGTAGGCTTCCCGTATAATGTCATAATCGTTTAGAACCACTACACTAAAATCATTAATCAAATAAGCACAATACCGTGAAATTCTGAATTAAAAAAGTTGATTACACAAAAATGCAATTTCATTTTTTACCGATATTTTCCAAGGAATATCGTGAAGATACTGCCGTATGTCCTTCCCAATCTTTCCAACTGTTTGTAAGGATTAACCACAAGAAAGGGCATGTATCCCACAACTGGCAAATTCCATGGACCAGGGGGATAATTTAGCTTTCTTCGTTTGTGTCTTCTATTGCCCCAGTATCTTTTGTAAATCTGAACTAGCACAAAACAAGCTATAGCTAAATATATATGACACAGATACATTTCATTAACTTTCTCCATGATATTTTAAAGAGAACACTTCAGACATGCTAGCAAATCACTACTACTAGATGATAAAGCACCGAAGTTAGTTTTTATATTGTGCAGGAAATGACGATTAAAAATTACTGTTGTTAAGGCGAGGTTCTGTTAAATCAACCAAAGTATCAGCACTGGCACGATACGATTGAGGCGTAGTGAGTAGATATGATGCATTTGGAGAGAAGTTTCAGTTATTTTACTCAAAAGGGTTAAAGGTGAAGGATTTAAAGTTATATACCTAGGTATGCTATCAGGTAAATTCGATCAATTCTGTAGAAAAAATGTACGTAGTTGCTGAAATCTCTACAACAGTCTGCAGTACAATACAATGCATGTATGTGTAATATGTTGATATGGATATGAACTATTGTTAAAAAGTAAAGATTTTTTCGGCTTGAAATAGAAGCTGAGGATTTCATTTGGAATTCAAATAAGTGATTTTTTTATTCGAGATGAGTGAAGTATTTTTAAGTACATACTTAAATATTAACTGCAACTGAAAAGAAGCTTAAAATTGTGATAAGAAACGTAACGTTAGAGATCTTACATATTGCAAATTGTTAAAATTCATTTGATTTTTTGGTCAAGACATAGCAAGTTTGTATGAAGTTTGAGCTTGTGTATTGGATCGAAGGTAAACTTACTCTTATTACTATTTTACAGATTCAAAGGAAAGTTCAGCTTCAGGTGAAAAAAGATTACATGTGGTACGCAATCTCTTCCTTTTATCTCTTTTAACCTGTGCTTGTGGGGGGTAAGCTTTGTCACTGTCCTAATTTTAGCATTATGTATTGAAGCTCTTTTAAAGACTTTTTTCTGAAAATGTATCCTAGTATGTATGCTGTAATTTTAAATCTTATTTAGATCCATTGTACTCTGGAGCTACTGGCATCTAAGAAATACTTTCCAGTATATTCTTGGCTATTCTGAATCTAGGACCAAGAAAAAATATTTGTATCCGTTTGATCCTGGTAAGATATCTTCTATCTTAACATTAACATCAAGTAAAGTAGTTTGTTTGCATGCAAACTATTTATTTTTGTCGCATCCTTTATTAAAAATAATATTTCTATTTTTTAAACTCTATATATGTAAAAGGATGAAACTTTTCCAGCATAACGATAGCTATGGTGATTTGTCTTGTAATGTTGTAGGTGATGTTGAATTTTTTATAAAAAAGCACTGTTTCGTGTGGCTTCCAAGTAACTTGGTTACTACTGCTGCTGCTTGGAGATTGTACCAAGAAATTAATCTTGGTGGCTCGCAACGTGAGCAAGCAATTGCGAAATTATCAAATCTGAATAATTTAATGGGTAACTGGAGTTTAAAACATTTTTTACCAGCATAATTTATAAGAACTATGTGTCTAATTTTAAATGAAACTATGTTATGTATGTAGACTCGGAATGTCTTTATTTTTCACTTTCACTGGATCTTCCAACGTCAATAGCTTTAGCCCACAGTGGTGCTGACCCAAGACTGTTTACTCCTCCTCCCGTATGTGCTGCACCTACTGAAAGTTTTAAGGTAATTATATTACATATTAATTATCGAAGTACTTTATATGAATTCATTTTGTTTTGATAATATGACAACGATTTGTATTTTTTTTCTGTTGATTTCAGACGTACTTTGGAAGAATGTTTCGCAAAGTACTATTCCCACTTCCAGTCGAAAACATTCATTACAATCTTAATTACTTGTTTAGATTAGCTCTTAGAACGTACTCTCCTACTGAAGAGGAGGAGCAACAATATACTTTTGTAAGAATGCAGCATAAAAACTATAAATTTTTGCATTAAAATGTTTTCATGCAAAATTATGACATGTAATTATATGTTATTGTGAATTTACTTTCAGGATTTATATACAGGCTTTCATGAAGTGCCCATCTTGGAGTCTACTCCTCCAAATATTACGGAGTCACGTTTCTTGAAAATTTGTCTTCAAGCAACAATTAGTCATACTAGGAATCTTAGCGAGTTGCAACGTAATATTACTATAATAACTACTTATGTTTGTTTTTAAATGCATGCAGAAAGTGTATATTTTTTCTTCTCTTAAACAGATATATCCAGACCAGATCTTTTAGAATTACTGATAGTTATCGCGGAGCGATATAAAAACGACCATGAAATCATTTCGTTGGTTTTAAAAGTACTGGCAAACATTTCCTGTGACCCCTCATATGCTGAGGACATTCGTAGCTCTGGTACACACATTTTTCCAATTCACTTTCAACTTTCATGACAAAATCAATTTTTAGAAATGAATTCATAATTTATAATTTATTGTAAAATATCAGGGTGCCTGCGACTGTTGGTGGAAAGCTCTCTAGACAACGATGTCAAGCTTATACTTCCTGCCAAACGAGCTCTTCATAACTTGGATAGAGAAGCCTCCAAACATATTCTGCCCTCTGGTATATATCAGCTTTATCCTGATTTCCGAGTGGACGAATCTGTATTGGAATATGATATTATATTCATTCATGGAATTCTTGGAGGAGCGTTTCGGACTTGGCGTCAACAAGATAAGGAAGCTAGTAAGTCGTAATACTGTTAAATTATATTTATCAAGAAATCATTACTTTATTCCCCACACTTGATATATTTTTATCCGTAGCGTTGGAAGACGAATCAGACACAACCAGAAACACTCAAGATGCCAAAGGATGGACTGGTGACAAATCAGTTATTGCTTCAAAGTTTATCTTCAGAACGCCTGTTGAACATCCAGGTGTGACTTTAAATTATGAAGTGTACCCCGTTCTTTTTTTACCAATCTCTTAAACTAATACAAAGAATTTTCGTAAAAAATATTTTAGACGAAGCGAAAAAATACAAATCACGTGAAGAGCAGCCGGATGGTACTTGGTTGCACTCAGATAAGGAGATTGAATTAGAGAAAGAACATGTCGAGTCTCCGCGAACACAATGTTGGCCACGTGACTGGCTTCCGGAAGATTGTCCAAATGCTCGGGTTTTAGCTGTGGATTTTGATAGTTTTGTTACTCATTGGTCAGGATTTTGTCCTGTAGAAACTACAAAGTAATTTGATTAAACCGATTTCGGATAATAGCAACTTACTATGCTAATTAAAAATTTGTCATCATTTTGTGATTATATAAAGATTAAAGCTGTTTGTTTTTATTTAAATAAGGCGACGCTTGCAAGACCGAGCTTCAGAGCTACTTGAGAAACTTCATGCAGCTGGAGTAGGAGATCGTCCAATAATTTGGGTAACCCATTCAATGGGTGGGTTACTTGCGAAGAGTCTGCTCTGTCAAGGTTATTAATTTCGCAATTTCTTTCCTGCATGTAGTTATATACATATTAAAAACTTATATTAAAATGAGTTTTTATTGTTCGTTTGAAATGTTGTAGCTGCTGTATCAAAGAAACAACTGCAGACTATTTGTACCAATACCAAAGGCGTGGTATTTTGCAGTGTTCCTCATTCAGGGTCCTATATAGCGCTAGCAAACACGCCAAGAAGATACATATTTATGCCTACTGAAGAAGCGCTTGAACTTACCAACAGTAAGAATGCAAATCAACAAAATAGCTATAGGATTTTTTTCAGTGTTTAAGTATGCCATTATTTGATGAATTATTAGGTGATAATAGCTTGACGCTTTTACATGAACGCTTTAAACGACTGTGGCGCGCGTACAAGTTCAAGGTTCTAAGTTTCGGAGAAATGTTAGAAACCAAGAGTGTTTTTAAAGTTGCTTTCAAAATGGTGCCCTTTTCAAGTGCTGGTATGTAATTACTTCTTATACGATCAAAAAATTGTTCGCACTTGCAAGCATTAACTTTAACCAAATAACTAAATGCAACAATCCTTTTGATCAAATAGATCCTGAGATTGGAGATTTTTATCCTATTAAGCTAAATCATCTAAATACGTGTAAACCACATTGCAGGTGAGCAGTTATTATCACTATTGAATATATGTACTTTGTGTAAAATGTCATTTGTAGACCTTCGAGTAATATTTTTATACTTTGATAACCAGGGGATCTTTTGTATATCAGAAGATTAAGGAATTCGTTCATCGAATAACTGATGCAGAAAAGTAAGCCCTCAAATTTATGGCTACATTTCGTCCAGAAAGTCGTCTTAGTTCAGAATACAACCTGTTGCTACCTGCCTGTTGCTCAGATCTTAGTTTAATGATTTTTGTGACGAACTAAATTATTGTGGGCTCATCCCATTAACAAACAAATCAAATTTTGTCAGCTTATTACAATTTACATATTGATGACAATGAATGATACAGCTTCACTTTGTTCCAAATAAATATTTGTATTTTATTATAAGTATATGCGTATTTTTACGAACACTGATTAACAACGGGGTTTTCTTGGAATTATTAGCACATACATACATATTACATATAATTAACACTACCTGATTTTTGAGTTGAGTTACTTGACTGCATATGCAACACATGGTTTCAGCACAGCCAATACGCGACATTAAATGTTTTAACGATCCTTGCTTTCATGAATAATAAACCTGCTGCAACAACAATCATTACGACGCAGCTGAAACAAAAGATGACAACTATGATGGCCAGAGCTGTCGCCAGTGAAATGTGCTTTCAAAGTTTCAAATGATGTTAGCTTGCATGCATGAATGAGTGAAATCGGCTGGCGCGTTTTGGAGTTATAGACTGACAGACACATACGATAAATTCAATACGTGGTCACGCTTTATTTTCAGCTACGTAATAATCTCTACATTCTTAGTACTAACTCTAATCCATCTTCTAGTTATTTTTGTGCGTACCTTTTCAGTATGAACGGTTTTTTAAAGTTCTAAATATTTGTTTTTAAAAGCCATCAAGATGCCATTGTTGATGCCGTATATATTGCTAGTTGCGTTGTTGCGTATTCAATATCTTTGGCAATTGGCACTTTGTCCAACTAAAGGCTAGAAAATCGTTTCAACTTAGCTGGTCGCGTGCAAAATAAATCTTAAAAACGGGAAAATGCAAACAAAACGAAACATTTCAGTAGGTCTCATACATTCAGTGCCAATAACAGAAATATTTTTTCTTACAATTTCGTGGAAACCTTTCATTAGCACGGTTTTTTATAACTCATATTTAAAAAATATATTTCTCGCTTTAAGTCACGGCCATACTGAAAAGCTAGTCTCTTAAAATAAAATAAACTGAATTGACTTTTTGAGGAAATGACATGCAAAATTAAGTTTAAATGGGTATATCCTTTCAAATAGCTTTACTTTTGTGGCATCTTGTTCAAAGAGATGCGCATTTCAGTTGCATTCTTTCTTACCGAATTGACAGGAGCGATGTCGACGAGAAGAGATGCTTTCAAAATTGCTTCTGCTGCTGCTCAAACTGCAATTTAAAGCGCTACATTATCATATCATCCTTCAGATTACCAACTTTGCACAACAATGAAAAGCACATTGACTGATGAAGGGTAAAAAATGATTACATTGAACACTCCTGCTACCGCTGAAATTACTGCACGAATGTTATTACTCTCTAGTATCTGGTGAAAAATACTATACACTTGAAACTTGAATCACCATTGTATTTCGCCTCAAGCATTTTTGTTACATTTGGACGGGACCATCAAAATCAAAACTTTCATGCGTGCATCATGCATTGTTAACTATAGTTTAGTTGAATGTGTACATCTATTCCTCTACATTGCAATGAAAAATTGAAGGAAGACCTGGCTCTGGTTTGCAATAGACGAGCATGGTTTTTTTTATTAAGCAGGTAGTTTTCGTATTCGCATATATGTATGTTGATATGTTTGAAATGCAATTTACTTTCACATATATGGCATGCAAGAGGCAAAAGTGTTATTATTTTCCTACTTGTTATATTCAGCGTCATAAATACATGTCATAAAGAGAAGAGACGAAACATTGTTGCTCAAAGCTAAAATGTCCATAAGTTCAAGCAAGCGAAAGATCCTATTTTCAGGATCCATAAACACATTACATACAGGTAACTTTATTAGACAGCAACAAACACCTCGAATCTGTCATATTCACTAAAAAGAATTTATACATTTCACGAAGCGTTTTCATTTCGCAGAGTCGCTTAGACTGCAAACAAGGTAACTACTTTGTTGTGCAATCAACTTGCATCGTATCAAATAACATAAATATTATATGAATAGCTTTGTCTAGCATATGTAGTGTTTTTAACTGTAAAATTCAATGGTATAACTATATCAATTAAATTGTTAATTCGGCATTTTTGACAGCCGGCATATTGACAGGATAATCGTAATATTGTAATATATTTTCCTTTGACGGGAAGCAAGTTTGATCAAGTATTTAAGTGAGCGTGTTGCGTTAGTTTTTTTATTTTAGTACAAATGTTTGCAAAAACTTTTTAAAACTTGATGATTTGAAAAAGTGAATTGAGCTTTTAGATTTGGTGAATAGTTTTTTGCAATAATACCTGTTATAGAGTTTTTGTTCGTTGAAATATACCATCAGTAGTTTTAATGCAAGTGATTCGAGATTATGAACATTTATAATGACTAGCAAAATTATACCAAATTTTTAACGTAGTTTGATTGTTTTAAGTTTATTGGTGTTAAATTATTTGGAAGCCTTTGTTAACAATATTTACAAAATGGCTGGTCAGTTCACTGTGATGGATTATGTGGTCTTCTTGGGCACAATTGGAGTGTCCATTTTAATTGGTGTGTACTATGCATTCGTGAAAAAGCAAAAGACAAATGCGGATCTGCTTGTTGGTAAGATACACATCATTTTTTTAGTTACGCAACATTTGGCCTATAGTATTGTTGGTTGACATTTTTTTCGAATGATCTCTTGGTCGGAAAATCGCTCAAATTCTCTATCATGATACATACACGTGCTTTTCAATACAACGCTTTTATACGCATCAATGTGTATCTACTTTGTTGTTACAGGTGGAAGATCCATGCCAATCATCCCAACCAGTTTGGTATGTCAATGTGCCCATTAATAAGCAAAAAAATGTATAATATATGTTACATGAACCGATTAAATAGGTTCATGAGGAAGCGACATGATTATACAAGCAGCAAAAATAATAGTTTTTTCAACTGCAACTTTGATCATAAAATCTATTTTTAAAATCTCATTAAATATTTGTATTTTGCACATTTTTGCAGAGCTTGTTAGCCACCTACATGTCCGCAATTCTTGTACTAGGTATGTTGCATCGTGCTAATAAGATGCCAATTACGTGATGAAATTACTTAAACAAAATTGCGTTGATTGATGGATTTACGATGATGAGATGATGATAATTTTTTCAATAAAACTAAAATTATTTCATAAAACTTTTCAGGGTTTGCGGGAGAAATTTATGCTCATGGAAGTATCATTGCAGAAATGGTTTTGGGGCCATTTATTTACATCCCACTAGGTGGGTTTCTATTTCTCCCCACTTTATATGGATTGCAACTTACTAGTGCATATGAGGTACCTATTACCTATACATATTTTGTGGTTTAAATAAAATACCTTGAACTATTAAGTGAAAGGTTTATAGTTGATCAATGTCAAAATGCTTCAAAAACTTCAATGTTCTCGCATAATTACATTTGTAACAAGTGCCGCAGCAGAATTTTTCATTGTAAAATTGGGTATGATATAAATTGGTTAAATGCTTTTTTCCTTTTTTGTTCATCCTGATTTTATCAATGAGATGGATAACTAGTTTGGTACAATGATGCATTGAACTATTTTGTGCAAGTTCTCTTGCATGGACAACTTTTGGCATTTGACAAATTAAATTAGTTCTGGTTTCATTTCATACGTGCCAAATTAGCTACATGTATTTAATGATTTTTTTGCAGTACCTGGGTTTGCGGTTCAAGTCGGAGACCATTCGCATTCTTGCCACACTCACTTTCATAACACAAATTGTGCTCTACATGGGAGTGGTGCTTTATGGTTCGAACAAACATTACATTTTTTACCTCCTTATATTTAATTATTGCAAGTATTGTGACCGTTGCAAAAATGCAAAATCAAATTATTAGAAATATGCAATTACAATATTCATTTGAAAATGTTTTGATGAAGCTATGTCAGAATTGCAGTTGGGTTGCTCATTTTTTGCACAAAGGTCGAAATATATAATGTATGTATTATGAAATGGTTCAATCACTGCAATAATCATCAAAATGACGACGATGATGATTGACTGACCATGGACACTACTCACAAAATGAAGTTTTCCATTGTTTAATTCGAGGCTTGCTACTTGTTAAAATATGTTTGCATTCACAATTTACACAAGCATGTAAACAATGAAAGTTGTGATGTAAACACGCTGCTTATACTGGGTATTTTTTTTGTTAACGATTGATATTGTCACCTTTGATTCTTGTTTAGCCCCGTCATTGGCATTAAACGCTGTGGTTGACTTTCCCATTTGGATTTCAGTGATTGTTGTTGGAGGCTCAGCAGCGCTGTATACAAGTATTGTAAGTGCAAACTCTGTTTTTAAAAATGCCAATCATCATAATCTGCAATAGTATAGTAAGTAGTAAGTACAGCATATTGTTCCCTTTCAATGCCTTGTAGATGTGACAAAGCAATATTTTATTGTACTCTGTTAAAAATAGGTAGATGTAATGGCTTGTTCAGACTAATGTATTGCTGTATCCATGAAATTTTTAAAATCACGTTTTAGACTATTTTTCAAACAAATCATGTGCTTAAACCTGATATAACATACATGCATGTGCACACCACTACACCCAATCTAACTTGAGTTTTTAAAACTTTTATGAGAATCGTGCAACAGGTTTTTAATAATTTAATGTTGTTTACGTCTGCCTATTTTCGAATGTTTGAATGTTACGTTGTGTCTGTGTCTATTATTATCTAATGTATACCTCTCTCGTATGATTACATGTCTGAATTATGTCTACGAAGTAGTAGTTAATGAGTTTCAATTTGACAATAGTAGTAATTATTAATTGTATTCCTTAAGTAGCTATGCTAGCACTTAATTAGAAACGGTTGGATCTGATTTTTTAATTACAAGTCACGGCATTTCTATAATTGGTTGGATTGGCATTGGGACATACTATACGCTTGAATGGATATTTGCTTTGTCAGTGCAGTCTCAGAGCACCCCGTAATGTGCATTTAGCATTAAATATGCTTCTAAAATAACATGCTCTATACCATGATGTAGTACAATGTAAAAATGTATAAAACGAAATATTTTGTTCTTTAAAAACCCTTCCCAGCTTTTCATATAGTCTAAAAAACTTTTCATTTCATTCATGAGAAATTAAAATCATCTTTATATTTTTTTCAAAACAGGGAGGTCTTAAAGGTACGTTTTTTCCTAATTTTGTACGTTGTCATGAATTGAGAAATGAGGTGATGAGTTAGGTCAGGAATTGGGTCTAACAACAATTTGTCACGCAATCCTTTACTTGCAGCCGTGGTCTGGACAGATTGCTTCCAGATTCTGATGATGTTTTCGGGAATGTTGGCTATAATTATTCAAGGGTCGATAAGTGTTGGTGGATTTTTCAAAGCCTTTAGCATTGCAAGTGAATACAATCGAATTGAATTTCTGAAGTGAGATTGAAATCATTGATATTTTAATCATAATCTGAAAAATGTAAGACTTGTAACTAAAAATGTATGGCCTGAAATGGTTTTATTTTAGCATGAAATTTGACCCATTCACAAGACACACCACACCAAACCTCTTTTTCGGCCAAGGAGTGTTTTGGCTTTCAGCTTATGGGTGTCATCAAACCACTGTACAAAGATATTGCAGTATGCCATCTTATAGAAAAGCTCTCACGTAAGAAAAAGCCGTTGTCGTGAAACTTGAAAATGAACGATCGTCTAAGATTCATATCTATAAAAGTTTTGTATTGTTTTAATTTTAGGGCGCTGCTCTTGACAGCTCCATTGGTGCGTGATTTTTTTTGCCCGTGATAAAATGTCGTAAAATATGATTTGCACAAAATGTACGAATTTTGCATATTTTTTTTTTGAAAAACACGTCCTTAGGTTGGATTAACAATGTCATTGGCGGTATTGTCGAGTATTGTCATATTTGCTAATTACGCTGGCTGTGATCCCATGGTTCTGGGTCTCATCCAAAAGAAGGATCAGATTGCCCCGTACTTTGTTCTGGAACACTTGTCTCCAATCACTGGATTAATGGGCTTGTTTATTGCTTGTCTATACTCTGGATCTTTGAGGTGAGTGCTTTCCTAAATTCCATGATTATATTCACGATCTCGTCATGTGCAATATCCAAATATAGAGTTGTAGAAATGTACAAAATGTTTTAATAGGTGAATTGTATATGCCTACGCACTTTTCTACGAAGGCTTGGTTTGGTAAACATATTTGGTGTGTAACAGAGCCAGTTTTGTGTGTGCTCGACTCGTGCATGAAACAAGTGACTCTCAATTTACATTTTCTTTACTTTAATTTTCTTTGGCACGTTTGTCATTTTCAAGGTCACGAACAACATAAAAGTCCTCAGTGTGAGGAAAATCCGTAGTTACAAATATTATGCTGATAGTAACGGGAGTTTTGTTCATTAAAAAATGGACTCCAGTGAGCAAACTAACTACACTATTTTTTAATCTTTAACTCATTTAAAAAGTATTTCATGAATTCACTCATAAGTAGTTGTGTTAATATTTTAGTACTTTTAGTTCTATCATTGGCCATTTTGGTACATCTTTAAATGTAAAATGATTACATTCCTCATGCAATCGTATGTGAATTTAGTAAACGTAAATTAGTTTAAAAGGTGGGAAAGTGAATTGCAGAGAAGAAATTGCATAGCTAACTTTTATTTTCAATAAAATGGTAATAATTACAATGTACCTTGAAATTTGAAAAAATGACTTAAACGCAAAAAAAGCCAAAGGGAAGTATTTATATGATATTTTTATAGGTAAGCAGTCAACGAATACGTCAACCTCATATTAAAAACCATTGTTATTAGTTTATTATCAGTCAATAAAAAACTCAGGAAAAGTAAAGAATGCGGAATTATAGAACGCTTACATCTATGTTTATATGTATGATATGTAATTCTTTTGTTAGTTTAGTCTTTTTAAAGTTAACTGATAGAGAACAGCAAGATTTATGGATGTGTTCCAGTTCTTTTTTTATTTTTTTAAAACTTTCTAAAAAATTTAGCTAGTCATTGTTCGTACATACCATTTTTATGTATGCCTCAAAAAAAGTGGCGCTCATTATTCTATCAAACCGTTTCATCATATTTTACTTTGACATACATGTTATTTGCATACAATGGCAAGTTTTGCTGGTCTTTTTTGAAGCGACCTGATAAAGTTTAAAATGCGTCGGATGTGTGAGGAATTACGCTTATTCCGAGTACCAAGCTCATTCCATAAATATTGTGAGAATTTAAGTCCATTAGAAACGCATGCTTGTCTACATTTGAACAGTAATGAGATGCTCTCAACAATTACAATGGTATTTAAGCATTAACAAGTCATGACAGGGTATTGTCTGGTGATAAATATTTAATGATCGGTGAAATGTTCCCACTGGAACTGTCTGCTCTTCAATGTGTAATTATATGTCATTATTTTTATACAATAGTGGAAATTGGTTATGAGTTTTAACCTTAAACCTACAAACCTCCTTAAATTACAGGAAATCTTGGGAAGAGGTACCAAGTAATCAGTTATGGATTAATTTTTAAATGCATATTACATTGTGTAATGGCACTATGCTCATTTCATGTCAAGCACAAATACTGCAGTTACGTAAAAGAATTGCTGGACAAAAGAAAAGTGCAATGAAGTTTGTAATTGCATTGCAAAAGTCTCATGGCATATATGAATTCTCTATGATGATAAATTTAAGTTTAGGTTTGTAATTGAAAGAATTTTTCTTGGCATGGCGTAGCTCAGCTCATAAGAATACATGCATATAATATGTGATATGTGCTTGTCATAGCGTGCGGTTTTGTTTAAAATGAAATAATGAATTAAATTTCCGAAAATATTTTCGGTAATACACACTTGCACTTTTTCGTGCTATGTACATGACCTCGGACACCAAGAAGACATTAACAAGCACAATCACAATTTATAAATTAATAATTTGGATTGGGGTAATAACGTATTTATGCAGATACAATGAGCGAGAATGTATTGACATATTATATTTGATTTTGAACGTTTATTTTCAGTACCGTTTCCTCTGGATTAAATTCTCTAGCTGCGGTAACCTGGCAAGACTTTTTCACAAAGATTGAATATTTTCAGAATCTCAGTGATTATCGGCAAGGAGTTGTCACCAAAATCATAGGTATGTAAACAATCCACGAATTTGGCATAGTTATAAGTTATGACTATATTGTATGTATGTAATAAAGCGTCCACATAAATAAGCATCTTTACCCTTTTTACATATTTTGTGTTGTGCACGCTTTAAAACCAGATTATTTTCATGGGAAAACAACACAAATGCCTTAAATAGCAACCTATGAAAATATTCTTTAATTTAAAAAGATACTACTGTTTGTCCAGAGCCCACTTGTTGGGAACTGGGCGAAGGAAAAACTAAAATTTAAGCTTACAGAATAGGTGCGAAACATTTTACCTTTAATTAATACTTTATAAAACACTTTAGCTTGGTTTCGTGTCAATATGACAACATGACTTCTGGCAAAGCTTGCAAATTTTTCATGATTGTGCACGCAGCACAATGGGTCGATTTCCACATTACAGGTATTTAATTTTGAGTAGTTTAGCTCATTATGGATACCTATTTACCTTGATTATTCTTCACACGTAATTCTTACTGTGAGTGGTAAACTGTCACGGAAACGGAAGTAAAACATGAAATGTTTTTGTTTTTGAAATACAAAACGTTGATTTCCAGGTTCTCCAGTTTTGATGTACTGTGATGAAATGAAAAGTTAACAATTTTTCCTCTGCCATTAAAGTTTAGAGTTGACCTCTCTTGAATTACAAGGTTTTAGCCAACAACTCAAGAAACTTGTCAAGCCAGGCTTACAGTTTTCGAATTTCCACATTTTATTCATGTCTGTCTGTATGTTAGGTTTTTTTCAGAGATGAAAAATCTGTAAAAAAGCATGTTAATGTCAAGCAAATCGTTTACACGTCTGCTGATACTTTCACAGGTCACACCGACGCAATATTGAATGAGTTAGCACAAACCTTTTCTTGTTGTTCAGTTGTAATAGTCATTCAATTTCATTGCTGCGCTATAATGTTATCTTTATAAGTCATGAGTATGCAATTTTATGCGAACATATTTTCATTTTGTGATTTTCAGGTTTGTTGTATGGCCTACTGACAATTGGGTACGTAGTATATGGGAATTTATCTGCACATTTTAAATACATTTTTACTTACAAGGTCACATATTAAGATTTTTTTGACGAAATTGATTTGTCAAAATTATTTATCAATGTCATTAATTGTATGGTATTTTCAGCTTTGGATTTGCAGCTGGTAGTTTAGGAGGAGTGTTGAAAGCTGCTCTGGTTTTAAATGGTACAGTTGCTGGGCCACTACTTGGCGTATTCTTACTAGGCGTCTTTCTTCCTTTCGTCAATTCAAAAGTAAGAACCTCCTACTCAATAATAGATGGATAATGATTTATGTACCCATGTTATTAAAAAACATGACTCAGGAGGAATAGTTCGAGAATTATTGTCTGCTTCAAGGATAACCAATTCAAATTTTCGCATGAATGTCTATTTTTTATTTAATGAAATAGGGGGCGATCTCGGGAATGCTTATATCTCATGTCATCTCGTACGTTTAAAGATTTCATATAGAAATACATACATAAAAAGATTACGTTTTTTACGTTTATAAAGATTATATTATGATTTCAAAACATTTTGGGCTTGTCTTTTTAGATTAACTATTGGATTTGGAAGTTTTGTTTTTGGAAGACCAGAATTACCTTTACCTGCAAGTATTGAACACTGCAGTAACGAAACGTTGTCAAAGGTTGCTAATCTAACTGCAATTTATATTGCACACAATGCCACAAGGGTTGAACAATTACCCGTGTAAGTGTACTTAAATGTTACAATGGAAACCAATGAATAATGGAAATTTTAATAGAGGGAATCATTTATGGCCACACATGTTTTAAAGTAAAGTAAACTTTATGTGACGTTTTAGGGAAGGGTTTCAAAAAGTATTTAATCTCAGTTACCTGCTGTATCCTTTAGTGGGAACATGCGTTACAGTAGTAGTCGGAGTTGTGGTCAGTTTATTAACAGGTACAGTTAGCTTTTTATTACTTACAACTGCACTGTTCATTTTAGAGATGCGTGCATCATTACTCTAGTTTTAAAAAATGTATATTTAATAATACATTCTCAGGTCCAAGCAAGATGACAAAAGATGACGAGAAGTATATACATCCCTTACTTGTTAAGATAATAAGAAAGTGTCAAAAAGTGTATCCTTCCAGCAGTTCTGAGTTGCAGAAAAATGAGCATGAAATGAGTTGGAGCAACGGATCCAACGGTAGAACAATGTGGTCGTCAAATGGACATGGAAATAATATATCGAATGGAAAGCAAATTCGAGTTGGTAGTAGCTCGTATGAAAATGCTGGATTTCAGGAAACCTGACCAAATGTGAAAGCTGGTTAAAGCAACCCACAAAAATTAACCTGTTTACAAGAAGTCATGTAATTTTGTATGTATATGTATTATTTTTGTTGGATAGTTTTAGTAGACATAGTTATACTTATTCATTCATATCAGCAAGCTGAATGTCATGTTCAAAATTTCAACGAGATTGGGTGAATGAATGAATGAATGTGGCACAGTATGCATATTTACATACTACGATATCTAGCTTTTAGAAGAAATATTTTCATCTTTTAGTGTGGAATACAAGTTTACGTCTTACGTGCTCAATATGATATAAAACTTCCCATCCCAGCATTCAAAAAGTTATGCTAAATTTGAATATTAGACCGTATAACATGTCATTGCAAAAAAAAGATGATCTAATAATAAGTTCTCATTCACAAAAAATCATTGCCATAAATAAACCATGAATCTGTTTTTAATTCCAATTTTTTTGCAGCCTAAAATTATTTACAATATTTTTAAAAACACATATTACTACGTTACAAATACAAAGCTCAAGAGATCACGATACATTTATTGAAACAACAAACATAATAATAAATACTACCTTATATCTACTTCAAGCATATTGAGATTGCATTGCAGCTATTCGCCCACGCTTTATTATTTCAACAGATTGAAAATCTAATACCGTACTTTGACATTCATTTTGGTGTAAAATAAATTTGTAGATTTTGCCAGCCTGCGAAGCAGGCGCAGCAAAATCAAGATTATATGAGTCTTCCGGAAACCGGAAGACATC
>JAQFXM010000439.1:0-51024 GCA_034693345.1 Entomobrya multifasciata
GCTAAGATAAAGATAATTGGATATAAGGAGTGCATTGAAAGTTTTGAGGAAGCCGACACAGGAGCTCTGTTAGCAAAGTCAACGACTTTTTGTGCTGGGAATAAAAATGGCACGAACGTTTGTCGAGGAGACAGTGGTAGCGGAGCATATTTCGCAATAAGAACCTCGGCCGGATCTACCTCATGGTATCTTCAGGGGATAGTAAGTTTGGGTATCAATATTTCTGCAGATGATAAGAAATGTGATCCAGAGAAAGTGTCAATTATGACAAGAGTCAGTCCATACGGTGATTGGATTGTAAGAGTGATGTCTGAAAATGATGCTATGTAAAAAAAATATGTTATCTAATTTGTTAATTCATTCAGATTTTTTTTTTAAACTAATTAACAGAATTTGCTTTAAGATTTTTTCGACTATTTATATTTATATGTTTACGGTTTGTTTGAAGACAACAATTGAATTGCATTTATATGCTTTTAAAATACTTGTCATTGTTATCATCATGCTTTGTTTTACAATAATCTGATTTTAAAAAATTATTGATGCATCCAATTAAACTTTTATACTTTTGAAAATGTTGAATTCGTTTTCAGCTGATTTTAAACAAAGCCTTAATTGAAATTTTAGTTGATCAGTATATGTTATTGTTAATTATTGTACTGTGCAGAGTGTGGCATATTATGTATTTGCATTTTTATAAATATGGGGAAACGAAATAAATGAATACTATACATACTTTCATTGTTATGTTTCATAGTAAAGAAAGATACCTTAATATGCAGTCATTTTAAGATCCGTTCACAATCAGTAAAGATTTAGAGGAATTTCAAAAATACTAATAGAAAACCACTAACTCTGAAAATGGGAGACTTAAAGATTGTGCTAGTTTGCTGGTATGCATATATTCGTATTTCGATTTCAAGTACTAAATGGTATTTCCAGTTCCAAACATGAACTTAACTTATATACCTAGGTTAGTAAAATAAATTTAGGTTTCTGAAACTAAGAGATGATTTAAGTTAGAACAAGTAATACGTGATTTTTACACGTTCATTCATACTGCACTATTTTAAAAACCAAGAGCATTACCAGTTACCAGTAAAATGAAGTTACCTAAATTTCATCAGGTTTTGTATGCAGGTGCTTCATCTTTATATATATGCACCTACAATTACACTGAATAAGTATGCACGTAGATTTTCGTCAAAAACTAAAAAGGTACAATCGACAATGCATATGCATCCGAGTAAAATTCTTCAACTTGGTAAAAAAGTACATTGTAATGTATTTAATCCTCTCAGTCTCCTGACATCAGTTAATTATGCATAGTTCTGTTTATCCTCATGTTAATCAGATCATTGGTGCAAGGGAAAAATTTACTTCACAAAGCAGACAGTCACTTGTCACTTTGCTTTGATATCAAACGCGACACATGCGGACAACTGCATAGGACTTTTGAGTGATTGACGGTTAAGTAACAGTTTCAAATTGAAAAATATTTTTAGTGAAAGTTGTGACTGTACTATGCTTTAACTGAATAAAGTATTCAGTAATTTTAACTTTTAAACTAAGTTTGAACTATGAATAAATCGTTTCACATTCTTATCACATTTTATGTGTTCTTTAGTAATGAATTCATCGGTAAGATTTCATTTGTAAAAAATTCATAAGTATGCATGTATGCATTACGCTAAGTTATCTATAATATTTTTTTACATTTACAACCATACTCAGAGGCTAACAGGAGAGGAGGATGGAGTGGTGGTGGAGGCGGGGCAAATCATGGGAATAATCGCTGGAAACAAGGTGGAGGTGGTGGTTTCAATAGCTGGCGCCAACAACAGTTTAAGCACAACAACAATAATCAGTATTTTATCGTCAGAAATGACGACAATAATGGCAACAATTTTAACACGAACTATTTTAATAACAACAATAACCAGCATGATAGCTATAATCGAAATCCTGATGTTCCAGTCGTAAATTTTGGCCAACAACAAGTAACTCAAACTAGATGTGCAATACCAACAATGGGCGACTCTTCAAAATTTGAACTTCGGTGCATATTCCCAACTTCTGAACAAGATGATGATTGTTCATCAGTTGGATCCCATTTACCTTCTGGGACTTCAGTATTACTTCGTTGCAAACCGCCGTATACAAGCGAAACAAAAGATATGCGAATTTGGGTTTGCGAAGAGGGTACATGGAAAGGCGAGTTTAAATCGTTTACATGCGTTCATCCCCCCACCATCTACCATCCTAACAGTGGCAATAACGCTGGAAATAATTTCTTTGGAAGTAATAATCAGAATCATAACAATAACCAAAGACCGAATACCAATTCATGGCAGCGGCCACAACTGGTAGATCAAGAAACACAAACTCAGACAGAGCGATTAAATTCCAACAATTGGAAACAAGGTGGTAGTAGTAAACCGCTGATTCCAAGTTTAATACCTGGGCTGTTAGATTCAATCATTGGAACAAAACCTGAAATCCCAGAAACAGTTTTGGAGACTGAAGACGATACTGTTCGACCTCCTTGGTTTTCCAATATAGAGAAATGGAGACCTTCTTCAACAACAACAACTAGTACAACAACGATCCCTACCACAACCAGAACGACAACCACGAGTACAACAACTCGAAAGCCTTACTTACCTCCAGCTAAAGAAGAACCAAAACCAAATGACTGGAGTTCATTTTTTAGTCAAACGAAGGGAGAAGGCAACAATAGCCTTAAATGCCCATCACTTTCTAGAGGTACTGGCATTCAACTCGAATGTCTTTCAAAAACTCCAGTTCCCTGGGACCCTTCATCTTTTATAGTTTCGCAAAGTAATTGCACAGAACCTCAGCAGATTGGAACTGAAGCTACCTACAAATGTGACCAGTACTATGAAGGTAGGCATTATTGTAAAATGTCTTAGATAATTAATTATTTTGGATTTAAAACTTGTGACTAATGACAAATGAAGACTAATGATATTGTGTTCATGAAGGCGTGGGACTAACGATTCAGTATAGAAAATGTAAAGAAGGCGGCCAGTGGACTGGAGGAGGTACAATTAATACATAATATATGCATTAGGTATTAAAACATACGTATTAATCATTGTTCGGGTAATTCTCATATTAAGGTAATATATTTTCTTGCGCATTGGAATGCGGAAAATCTAACCCCGTTGGACGGATTCCTCTGATAACGAATGGCGAGCCAACCTACAAAGCACAATGGCCTTGGCATGCTGCTTTGTTTTACCGGGATATACGTAAAGGAAAGCATGATTACAATTGCGGCGGAACTTTAATAAATAAGAAAGTTGTGCTGACTGCAGGTCATTGCGTGACAGGTAATTAACACATTTAATAACTCTAAATAGTTGCCATTTTTTGTTCCAATTATTTTTAAAATACGGAATTCGGATTATATAGAGCCATATTCAAAGGCAATTAAGACAGTGAATCAATTTCGCATTGATCTGGGGCGATATGAGAGAACAGTAGATGATGAGTTTGTACAGTCCATTCAAGCTGAATCCGTGGTTTTGCACCCAAGCTACAATCCTGTTAGGTAATAATTTATTCAACATGTTATACTGGTCATTCATCATTCATCCTAGGATCAAAAATTAACATTTACTCAAAAATCGAATTTTATTAGCTACGACTCGGATCTAGCCATTATAATATTAAAACAAGAGGCATCAATTGGATTTCATGTCAGACCGATATGCTATCCACAAACACAAAATTCAGCTTTTGAGGAAATACAACTTGCGGCTGGATCTTCCGGAACAGTAAGAGAAAAATAATTACATTGGATTAATGTATGTATTTTTTCCTTTTTTAACCGATTGTGGTTTACTTTTTAAGGTGGTTGGTTTTGGAAAAAACGAAAACGGAGATTTGTCCGATATGCTACATATGGCTCGTTTGAAGGTTGTAAGTCAACAGGAATGCTCGGAAAATTTTGCAGATACAAACTTTGGAGCAGCACTTACAAAGTCAACAACCTTTTGCGCTGGGCTAAAAAATGGTATACATAATAAACTGTTTTAGAATGTAGAATACAGCCATTTTTTGCAATATTGCTTCATTTTTCATATGTACAAGCTCGTTGATTGAGTGACATTTATGTCAATTTATTAATCTACATCTATCTTTAATGGTGATAGGCACAAACGTTTGCTCCGGGGATTCAGGTGGAGGGATATATTTTCCAGTTAGCAGTGGTGGAGTTTCTCGTTGGTATCTTCAGGGACTGGTCAGTGTTGGCATTACTGCACAAGATGGAAGCAATAGATGTGACCCGACCCGATTCAGTGTCTTCACAAAACTTTCTTCCTACTCAGAGTGGATTGTTCGTGTTTTATCTGAAAATGACGCTTTATAAAAAAGATAATAGAAATCTTAACAACCCATGTTTTTATACATTGTACTATATAATTGCTACATATAAGCACTAAATTGTTTTTAAAAATAAATGATATTGACTGTATATTTAGACAACAGACTACACTTTCGTATTCAACTTTCGAACATAACATATGCGCATCTTCACAAGTAACCTACTTTTATTGCGTCTTTCGTTCACTTCATTTTCTATATCCATTGATAATTCTAGCTATAATATATTGATTGAAGGTTTTCTCTTTGATTTCCCTCTCCCTTGATATTAGTTAATATAGTTGTGTTTTCAAGCTATAACCTTTAATTTTCTATGATATGATGTGGTAAAATGCCAAGGTGAGAAACAACGATGAGCACTAATGTGAAAACACCCAACTCTGATCTCAAGAAGTCTGTTCTAGATAGTATAGAGACCACACATATACTCACACCAAACATATTGATCTTTTCCTCTGCCGACTATCTCCGAGAAATCATGACTATGTTCATAGCATACCGTATGATGTTACCACTTTAAGCAGATACACATTTGGTGAAAGTTACCGACACACAACTAACTGTGCTATGTAAGCTTGTTCTCTCTCTGCACTCAAGCTTTTCATACATATGCATTTCTGTCTTCTTTCTAAATCTCTTCGTTTGCTCATTATATTTGCTTGATACCAACTTTACTATGTACTAAGCAAACGTAAAACATTAGAGAAATCATAATAAATGCTACTTTCACCATACTTATATCTTTCATTCTCTCTCTCTTCCATATTCTCTATATACTCATTTTTCGCTGTCCTTATTTTCATTTGGTTTATTACAGTTATATATACATTTGAGAATTGCATTTTATACCTTTCAGCAACCACTACTGCTGATGCTGTAAAAGTAAAGTTTCTTTGGGAATTGCACTTGCTAGTAAAGTACAAAGTTTTTGTCTACACGATGATTATATGCTGCTGGATGTAATAGTGATGGAATGAATAACCCAGTATCTGCAGTAGCATTCACACATATAGACTCGTAAAATGGAACATGTATGACCCATATATTTTGTCTGCCGAATCACACTACTCACTCACTCTGCTTCTACTTGTCCTGCCAATTTTGTACTGGTTCCATAATATTACGTAATACAACAAAACAAAAATTTGTAGAAAAAGGTTTTAGGTACAATGGAATATCACTTTCCATTAACAACCACACTACTTTTTTCTTCTGTGATAAAAAAACGCAGCAGCGCAGTCTTCCATCCGTTGCAGTAGCATCACCTTGCTGAAAAATTATTATTATTTACCTTTTTGGGATTCACACTCGTAAATATATGTAGAAATAATAATATCTAGAGAGACTGCTCACATGATAGATACAATGACAAGGAATTTATACTTTCTCCGTAGTTCATTGACACACGTTGAATAACGTCTATAGTTTTTCTATTAGTCTCGCTTTAGAGAAAATTGGTCTAAAGTTGACTGAAAATAGATTTTTCCCTTTCCGCCTCTCTGCCATGATAGTAAAAAACATGGTACCGTGAGAGAAAGGAGTTTGTTAGTTGTCCACTGTGTACTTATTATCCCATGTCACGAAACATTCTCATTTTATAGGCTATTCAATATTGTCGTATTTGCTCAGTTTATTTTCTATTGATTATACATAGTCTACAAAGCAAGAAAAATAATACTCAATTCAGATTTAGATTTGCTTTTGTGTGAAGAGTTGCCTTGCCCCTGTATATAATAGCCCATTTGTCGAGGAAAGTGCGAGCTGGTGAAAGTTTTTGAAGATTTTATCTTACAGGCAAGTTTAATTCCCATGTTGGTCGGTGTTTTGGAATATATTGTATCCTGTTATAACACTGGAACAATTTTGCATTCATTCATAATTTTTAACGATCTTTGAAGTCTAGTTAATAGCTGTACTGCAAATAATTTAAATGCTGTTCTTGTTTCTTTATTTGCGATTGGTTTCACAGATAAACCTTAAACGGTAGTAAAAGAAACCTTACAAAATGTCGACCACGGAAGGTGAAGAGCCTGAAGAAAAGAAGTACTGCTGCGGAAATTCAGCCCAGAATGAAGCTGGCTATGTCTCAAAATGTGATATTGTAAGTTGCCTTTTCGTGAGATATTGAATAACAACCGTGCATATTATAGTTTCGTTTTAGACATGAATTGTATTCGGCTTCATGCAATTTTTTTCTCACGACATAAACCGTAATTTGCGATACTTTTGCTTATGAATTATAACAACCTTACTTATCTTCAACAGGTTATAGCTGTGTATGGAGTTATCATTTACATTCTGTTGACAGGCAAGTCAAATAATACATGACATTATTAAGTCGTATTTGCTGGGATCCCACACAATACAACAGCTTATTTATATTTTATAAGATGGACATAAAAAGGCTCCTTGATGTTTACAACATGTATAATTTATGTTTGCAGTTTTGACCTTCCTTTCACCAGAGACGGTTTTAGATTTTGCAACAAGAAATCCAACGTTTCGAGAAATAGAAACATACTATTTAAACATAAAACGTAAGCTTGCAAGGATTGATTTTGAAATTTGTAAAGACCATTGATTTTCAGTTCAGTAATTTTTATTTTTCTGTATTGCAGAGATTTACCAAATTATATTCGTTACTTGTGCTACACTGTGGCACCTTTTTGAACTCGGTCTGGCAATACTGTTGTTGAAAGCGTCGTCTGATGTGAGTATAAAGGTCTAGTAGAACCAATAAAATACTCGTTTACCAGTAGCTTGATAAGTAACTTTCTTTTCATTGTTTCATTGTTTCAGAGAAACGACGCACTACTCAAGGTATGGTTCAACATGACCATTATTACTGTTTTTATTGGAGTAATCTTTTCGGGCATCGCGCTATATTTTACTGAAGAAAGAACCACAGTCGGTACGATACATCACAGTATTTATAGTATTTAGTTAAATTTGGTGTTTGTGCTTGTTTCATTTATAGTTTTTTACCTTTTGAAATTTTAGGCGTTGCAGCTCTAGTTTACTACTTGTATAAGTGGTATGGCCTGTGGATCTGCACGGAGCTCAGCACAGAAATAAAGCTGGGCCTTAATCCATATGCCCTACCGTCGGATTTCTGAGGACTACCTTTTTGGGGTGGAAAAAACAGGAATGTTTGTTCAAAGTGCAACAGAGAACATAACGCAAAATACTATTACTCCAGATAAAACATGATATTACTCCAATCAACAACAACAGACTAATTACTCCTGAGATACTTCTACTACTCTACATTCCATCATGTGTAAACAACAAAACTATACAAACAGTATAGTTTGTCTTCATCGCACAAAATTCAAAATGCAACATTCAACATTGTCCGCAACAAGAAATTCTTACAAATCAAAAGAATGAACTTCAAGTGTGTTTTGAACTATCAAGCCACCTTCAGGTACATACACAATGATTAGATACTGATGATAATCGCACAAATGGAGAGAAATGGATATAAATACATATGTACATATATGTAACTCCACACGTACTTAATACGGAGAAATCCAGTAGAATCAGGCTATAAACATCAAAAATGTTTTATTCTGCGCTTCTTATTATAAAAAAGTATTATTGCACAAGTTTTCAAAGATCAAGCATTTTACAACTACCACCACAGCTCGACCCTGTGCTTCCATTCCAAAGATAAGGTATCCTATGTTTTTGCAAACTTTCGAGCAAACAATATTTGGTACATACAATGAGTTTAGAGAATTATATGTCTCATGATACGCACTACTCGTAAAAACGGTGGCGATAGTTTAAAAAAATACATAATAAATCAAGTACCTTAGGTTAATCTACATTAAATTATCTAGTAATACGTAAGAAAAGTATCCAGTGAGAAAAAAATAGTTCGCAACATATTGTATCAGTGAGCATGAAAGACATACTAAATTGGGTACAACATCACAAAAGTGTCATGAAAAACGCTGTATAAAAATGA
The DNA here is from genome assembly GCA_034693345.1 of Entomobrya multifasciata. NCBI lineage: Eukaryota > Metazoa > Arthropoda > Collembola > Entomobryomorpha > Entomobryidae > Entomobrya > Entomobrya multifasciata. Next base: position 8,390 of record JAQFXM010000439.1, read on the forward strand.
AACTAGTGAAACTATGTATTACGGAATATATAACCATTGCTGGCCTTCCTCGTTCATGCTATAAAATGTGCCGAAGAAAAAATTTATTAAACTTGCCAAACACAATGCGGACATGGACATTGTAGAAAATTAACTTTGACACTACTACAATTAACAGTAAATTATTTCTGTGAACAATGAGAAAAAAAATTACATTCCAAATTTTGTGTATCTGATAAATATACTAATCAATCATGTTCGAATTGAACAAAAAACGTGGTGACTATACTACATTTACACCGTTTCACTACAGTAATTATTAACACAAAATCAAACATGTACTTGAAGCTGTATACAGTCTAATATGTACTACAACATGTTTACTTACACAGAATTAACTGATTTACTTACTGTCAAGAAAAGATACACAATCAAACTATTATCTTATTATCTGATCTGTTTAGATGATAAGTTTCAACACATAGTTTATAATATGATCATCCTGCCACGCCACATGTACACTTCGCTGCTACTACTACTTTCGCTTGTCTTTTGTAAGGCATGAAAAAACAAATTTGAACAACGACTCAAGGTAAACTGAAAATCGTAGGATTTACAAAAAGAAGGTAAAACTCTGCTTGGAGTTTTTCTAATCATTTTTGGTCAAATTTTTAAATAAAACCCTCTCCTCCTTCCTGCCATTTTTAATCCACGCAAACAATATATTCTTAAGAACTCGGTACACAGAACCTTGCAATGATATGATTACTTATTTATCCGCCCACTCTTTCACATTGCATTCCAATCCAAAAAATATACTACGTTATTGGTCTCATACAATCATTATTACGAATTAATACCACACCTGCGCAATATTTGTGATGCATAATCAACCATTTATATTCACAATTGTGCTACTAATTTTTATGTACACATAATTTTCTTACCATAATTAAGTTAATCAGTCGTTTTGTTAATACCACATGAGAGTTCAATCATTAGAATCTCAGTGCTGAAAAAAAGTAATGCTGGTAATTACTTTCACGTCAAATTCATTAGTTAACAACCATACTGCTTTATATTTAACTTTTAAAAAGGGGCTTATTAAAAGTTTTTTAGCCTGCATCTATGTTAATTCCTACTTAACTTAAACCCACGGTACATTAAAAATAAGCTCTACAAATATACGAAATAGTTTGATATACTAAAATGGTGCTAATAAACCCTTCGTTTTTGCAGTCAAAGTACGATAGGAAGGGGGTGTATACAAACAGATATGTATAGCTATAAATTCTTTGCAACAAATAAAATTAGTGTCATACTATAAATACTTAGCAGAAATCATGCGATGATACGACTAACATTCCAAAAAAAACTTGCAATCACTGATGTTGAAGTAGGAATTATAATAACGCAAATGCAAACTAACAAATTCAGATGTGGTCAAGATTAAGATTGAGCAGTATAGCTTGTATTTGTAATGTGTATTTGTAGGAACGTACTCCAGAAAAAATGTCGATTTGGAAGATTGTTTATGACCACATAAATATTAACACAATATTTCAATGAAGAAAACTACCATTCTTTGTAAAAATTGGTTGGAAGGTAAAACTATTATATAAAATATAAATAGTGTTTTGTATATATTTTTCATAAATTATGAAAAATTATTTTCTTAATTATAAAATGAATAGTTTTGTTCCATGTAAATGTTACTGCTACAAGTAATAGTTTAGTATCGTTAGTCTAAATTTTGGTACAACTCAAACTGATATATGTACATATAACGTTTGACAACTCGTGTCTCACGAACGAGTAATAATCCTTTTATATGTCAAACGTTTTCATGTAGTTCATCATCATTGATTGTAGTTGTAATTTGCAATCTCAGTCTGAAAGAAATTGTTTTAATATAATATGCTTATTATTACGTTCTAAGTAAAACTCTGTTAAGTATTCATCAGGAAATGAATACATTTGTTTTGTATTCCTTTTATAAGGAATACAGGTTTATTGTAAGTGGCTGTGCTACACAATTTGTAAATTTCAAAATAAAACTATTTATTACAATATTCTGAAATCTAATCAATTATTTCATTTTATTTTGCATTACTTGCAAGGAAAGTAAATTCCGTATGTACGAGCACGGCGAAGTAATGCAGTGAAAGTTTCACCTTTCTCCGCTTTCTCTTAATTTACTTCATTTTCAGATAGATAGCGCACTCTTTGCTTTGGTTGATTTGGAATGAGAAGCAAACAAAGTTGATGTTGGAGGAGACGGAAACATGAAATCAAGTACACACTTTCACATGAAGAATTACATTTTCAAAACACAGGAAGTCAGGTTTGTATTTACAGACATTTCAAAACAGTTAATGCATTTAATATCCTAATACGTAATTTGTTGACTGTACGCTTGGTCATTAACAAAAACAGTTAAAGTCTCTTATATAAGATAATAGGAAGAAAAGCTGGACTGCCTTGGATGCAAATTTCGTTAGCAGCCCTCAGGCTTTTTGCCTTTCATAAAGTGGCAGTCTTCAGCATTTGTAGCGATGTTTAAGGAAAAGGTTTGAAAAATGAGAAACTGGTTTTACACTTTCACTCATTTTCACTTTCATTTTCTACAATAAGATTGTCTTGACTTTCTCGTGTTCATAGTTTATGACAAGATACGCTATGTATCACGTTCTTTAATTTCGTCAATAATGGTCTTTGTGAAACGATTGTTACCTTACGTGAACACGTGCATCAAAATGTTTCTACACAAAAATAGACCGTACCTTACATAGTACACACACATCACAGATATGTACGTAGTAAACGTGGACCGCGACAGCTATGCTACTATGCCTCTAATAAAACCTTCGATAAATAGTGCAAGTTGATAGCGAAAACTCTCATTATCAAAAATCGGATAAGAATCGCTAATTATGAGGGTTCTGCTCTTCTAAGATCAAATGTTATGATCTCAGATAAAGATATTTAGGCTTCATGGAAGAGGATCGGTCAAAATGCTAACTAGCATTAAATGTGCGAAGTGCGAAAAAATATATTGAGATCTCTACCGTCTAAATTCCAAAGTTATCATAAATTAAACTAAAGTCGGACAAAAATCGTAGAAACAATTTAAAGGAATACGTCATACATTAATTTGATTGAGTTAAATACTAAAGTAAGATTATTTCCAATTTAGTGTAGCAATGATTGGGAAAACCCTCCACACTCCAAACTGTGTATGTATAAACCAACTTACTACTTGCTGACAGTGAGTTTAGAGAGCAAATAAAAAGCAACGTCAATGAACTCCTTTATGATCTTTTTGCACTCATCCAGTTTCACCTTGCTTTTCTATTAAGTAATCCTCCTTCCAGTTAGGGTGCTCTTTTACAGGTATAGCGTTACAAATGATTTTCGTTGCGCCAAAGCGTTGAGATTTAATATACTCGCAAATACGTTCGAAATATCCTCAACGTTAACGATTTCTGTTTTTTACCATCGTATCATGTTTTCTGACATATTTTACATTTGATTTGACTTATAATTTTTCCAATTCGTTTGTTGTTTTACAACTAGTTTTATATATATAGTACATACTTTCGACATGGCAAACTACAAAATCTTTCGAGATGAATATCTACATTTGTAGAACAATTTATTAAAATGTCGCTTTCCGATCTCAAGCATTCAATGATTCAATCTTTGCTCTATTTTTCAGTACGTTTCAGACTGCAATGCAAGATCATTTATTTTACAGTGTATTCTTTTCAACCATCATATTTAATTAAAAGTGCAATAAGTTATTGTTCTTTCTTGTTCAAAAATAACTAGTAGTTACTTTTGTGTAAATAAGCTGAAAATACGATACGCAAGCAACACGTGCAGTCTGCAAACTTTTACCATTGTTATACAAGGTTAAATATAGGTTTTCCATAACGAAAGCCTTTGAATTCATCTACAGGTTCACACTTCAGAGTTCAGGGCCACAGCTAGTCTTGAAAAGATTAAAATTGTAGAATACATTATACAATTCATGAAAAGGTTATAGGAAATTTTTAGCAACAAATATAAGACTTAAAAGTGTTTCATTGTGTATGCAAGTCACTTTTCGAACTTTAAAATCAATTATTTTAAACTATTGCATTGGTTTAAAAAACGTTTTTAAAATAATACAGCTCAATCGTCAGTTCCATTGTGAAACTCAGCCCAAATATGTAATACAAAGACATTAGATATATTCAACAAAATCATTATATTTAGAAACAAATTAGTACAGATATTAGTAATTAGTAAGTTACGCTCAAGTTCTTTCCTCAAGCATTAACAAGCATATATTCAGTTTGTAGAGCATCTGGATTGTTTGGCAAAATCATTTTGCCAAAAACATGAGATGAGAAGTAGAGTAGAGGAAGTTTTAGAATCAACAAGTTGACGCTAAGTCGAAAGAAGCACACATACTTATACAGAGGGAAAAGTAGTTGAAAGGATCTTATATAACGTGCTTCTTTCTGTCGAACGTTTTACACTTATATGTTGAAGTTATGATGCTTTGCATAAAAGCACAAGATTGAAATTGTGGTGAAAGTACAAAATAACCTTCAACACCAATATAAGCTTGAAACAAGTTTTTCTCTCCCATGAAAAAGGTCTCTTCTGATTGCAAGAAAAAAATCAAAAGTGTACAACAGGTCGAATCTTCGTGAAGAATACACATACACATGCATGAATGTATGCTATATTGCCTTCCATTTATGTATCTTAACGTTTCTCTTGCACCACAAGCTGGCGTGTTCACTGTTTCAAGAAATTCAATATTTTATGCTACTTTTATCTCCCCATCATCTACCATTTGGTCGTAATACTTTTATGGATGCAGGAACTGTACATACGCATTTCAGAAAAATCAAATTTGGAAAACATACACAGAAAGAACCCTGAAAAGGTTTAGAAAGTACATTTAACTACTATCTCTATTTCACAGAGTAACAAGCTCTATTTTATATAGTTTTTCATATCTAGTAGTTTCTCTATTTATCCTTTTGACTTTTTACATCTTTTTTCCCCTTTTTCTTTTTATTTTATGGAAAAATAAACATAATATTGGAAAACAATGGGAAACCATAAAAGATACCAAGTATGCATAACACAAACAAGCTTGTTTTATTTGCTGTTGTTGTGAAAGAAAGCAATGAATACACAAATACATTTGAGCAAAGGTTTTTTCTTTGGAGATAAAGAGCGTAGGATGGGGAAGGCAAGTAAAGTAATACAAAATATAGCACATGTTGTTCACGGTGAAGTGGAGCTCTTGTCTCTCCACTCAAAATCCTATGAGATCCAACAACAATGAAAGAAAAACAGCTTTAATGTTGTATGTAGGCAAGATGAAGTTAATATTTTTGCATTTAATTTAACATTATTATAAAAGTTATTAAAATCATAATGCAATATTCGCTCATGCATATGCATACTTTTGGCTTTCTTTGCGTGGGAGGAAAAAAATTGTGTGGCGAAAGTAGCATCAGTTATGATACTATTTATTTACTACCTTTTCATATCTATCAAATAATTTTGGTAGTACTGCTCTCTTGAATAAATAAGATTACGTGGATAGTGGTATCAAAACAACCCACTGTTGCATGATGTGATGTAAGTATGTATAAGATTTTCTAATTTGCAGTGTTTTTTGTTATAGATGTTTGTTGTGTTTGATGCTTACTCACGTTTGTAATTATACGTGCCTTGTTTTCCACCAATATATTTTCGATTCATCCGACGTGATCGGAAGAACATGACAAAATGATGTTCGTGGCTCTACGACAAACGTTATTACGCCAATTACCAAGCACTCCACACAGGTTTCTAAGAAATATCCTTGGTGACATATACGCTTTCTCTTAACAACTTTCTCCTTCTTTGACAACGCGGCGTATTGAAGCAATCGCACTACGGACAGCGTCCATCAAAATAGAACATGCGTACACCTGTCAGCTACCATATTGTGTGTGTATGTATATTTTGAATTTCTCCTTGCACATCATCTAAACTGGCGACACAGAAGTAAAATAATAGGCATCTCAAATTATTTGCAGATTCATATCTCAGCCTCTAAAGTTTTCTCACTTCATTCCAGCTCCGTGTGGCAAGTATTGCATACATAGCTTTTCCCTTACCTATCTAAAGCGCACAAGTTATCATAATAAAATTTAAAAGGTAATGGAAACAGGTAGAGTCTGTATTAATAAAAAGAAGACTATCCAAAGCCTACAGAATATACCTATACCTATTATGTATTGTGAATTTCCATCACTGTGGTCGCATGCTGTTTTTCCTTCATCTTCTGCATTTCTGTAACAGCATGGCATGATGCCGTTTTTCCTCCCTGCTTCCTTTTCTCCATCTTATTCATCATGCAGCGCTATACATTTTCCCCCTGATCTTCCCCGTTCGTATTTTCCCTTAAATCTTCTTGTCTTATCCATGGCTTTTCGCAGTTCCATGTGAGAGGTGAAAGGCTCAACACATGAAATATTTCTCCACAACCACTACACCACATCATCATCGTACTCGACGGCAGATGACATATTACTCTCATAAGACGAAGAGAAGCAACAATATAAGTATAAAACTAGATCTAGATGGTTTTCTCACGGGTGATGTAGCTAACAGCTTCTGTGCTTCAGCTTCCTCTCATAAATACTCTGTATTACCACACAAGCCATTTCACTTTTATAGTATTACGTTGCCCCAACTGTTGCGGTGCTGTAGTGGCTTTCTCTTGCATACATAAGATTTGGGGTAATTAGAACATAATCGTACACTTTTTACTGTGATGAAAACATTACCACTACACTGCTACCGGATATACCTGATGTAAAAGCAACCACTATCAACCTCACTCGGTAACCCTAGAGGGAATATCATTGTGAAAGCTTGGCATCAAACTGGCCTTACACACGGTCGTTTTACAACCTTACAAAATATTTTGTCGTAAAGAGCAAATGGAAATAAACAACAGTAGCAGATGTGAGTTTACAGTTCAGTGATCCAACCTTCTTTATTCACTTTTCTCTTCAGAAACATGTTTGTTGGTTGCAACATCATCATCATCATCATGATCAACACACCATATTATGAAGTGAGTATAAGATCTCTTTCATAATTAAATAATCATGTTTGCTCCCGGTTTTCTCTTACATAATAGTCATTACATAAATTATACATTTACATTTTGAGTTCTTTGGAAGCAATTGTGTATGGCATAGTGCTCTTGTTTATCAAATCAATGTTTTCTTTCATTCGTTACATTTTCCACAGATGGGTTAACGGGAAGTTGCTAATTTCACAAAAAACATTACTTCACCTCCTGCTGAGTCTAATGAAATACAGGCAATGATGAAGATGGACAAAGATAATTCAGAAACTCTCAACGTAGAGCTAAGCAATCCTAACAAGAAAAGGGCGATTAATATTGGGCAAACCTCAACAAAACAACTTTATGTTCAAGTTCGGCGAAAGAGAGCAAAGAGACAATACCGAAGAAACCAAGATGCCATCAACTTTCTCCGTCGCTTTACTCTTGCTGTTGTTATTATTGACCTGGTAAGTTTAACCTTTTTCAAATGTATTGTTTGTCTTTGTCAAGCTTTAAAAGGTCATTGTATCATATATCATGCATCAAAATATGAGATGCTGTAACAAAGACAAAAAAGCAAGGCAAACATGCGACCGTTTACATTTCTACGCTTGAAATTTCTCATTAAAAATTCATGGGATATTCTGCTGTACTCGCTCCCACTCAGCGAGCTGCACATGTCATGTCGCTATTGTTTACTCTCTTGAGGCATCACTTGTGGACAAGTGACAGCCAGCCAGCATGTCATAATTCATTTAGATTATCTTACCTCACACAAACTTTTGCTAGAGGCATGATGATGAGTGTGATGCATATCTTCACTAAACCTACCATATTTTACTTCCTTTTAAGTGTATGACATGGACATGACATTATCCCTTAATTGAGTGATCAGTGATGGCTAAAAGTGAAGTTACCACCTGCTTTACAATAACTTTACTTTATGAGTTGCTTCATACACGCTATATATGTATTTTATTCACCAAAATATCAACCAGCACTTTTCTTCTAGGTGACAGTCCATTTTAAAAGTCTAGCCGTCAGAAAAGCAATAATCAGGTTTTCCAATATTATGTCTATACGTTCTTTGAATCGACACCCTTCAGCCAGACCAGGAAAGGTAAAAATAGAAAATTCTATCGTATTACTTTTATATCAAGTTTACACCTAAACCTTACACTTAGTACACGTTTACTTTTAGCGGGTTTAAAAAACTCTATTTTTGTCGTCACGATGTCGTTTTTTTCATTTCACGGGTTTCACTAATAACGTTACCCGTATATCCGATTAGAAATCGAGTAGTTGAAAAAGTACGGCGTGAAATGAGAAGTTTCCTTTTCTAAAAAACGAAGTTTTTCACCTTTTTGTTGTATTTGTGGAACGTACTATAAAGCTATCCGATTCCATTCCTTCCATTTTACTTGAAGGGAGCAATATTTTTAATGCTCTTTGCCTCCACTCCACTATGTACTTGAGTCATCCTTTTACATTTATAAAACTTAACAAAAAAACTAAGATTAAAAAAGTTTTCCTAGTAAAGAGTAAAATACAAGTTTCAAGTATAGGTATGCATACATACATGCAAAACAAATTCTTCTTAACTTAGAATACATATCATCATTTCCATTTCTTGTTAAAAAAGAGCAAAATCATCTTTAAAATCTTTAAAAAGGTATCGGTTAAAAGGTGTAGGTGTAAATGCGACAGGTTGAGTGGTGGTGCGAAACATGTCAATTGCAATCGACTCAAACTTTTTTTTTTGAATATTTCATAGTTAGTTTTCCCAATCTTCTAAAAAATGTTAAAAACTCATCACAATGAAAAAGTGAAGCAAGAACATAGAAATCTGATGAAAGTTAATATTGTAAGATAACTTCAATGCATATTCACATTCATAGATACACGGAAAAAAATCTTGGAAAAATCAGTTGACAAACGGTTTTTTGGTATTTACTTTCTTGTCTTTCAATTCCCATCATATCATCATCATTCACTCTTTAGCAAATGCTTTTTCTTGAAATTCCCCAGATTCTCGCGATTTCGGAAAGCAGTCTTATCTCAACATTTTTCCTCTTCTTAACCCTTTCCACCACATTTGACGTAAAACCTGAAAATGTCCTTGATACCTACTGCTACTATTATCAAGGCGGGGGTAACTCTATGTGCGAACAGTACATGGAAGGTGTGACAGGTTACACAACACAAAAATCATCTCCATCATCATCAAATCACTACCCAAGATCTTCTCAAAGTAGTCCTGCACCCGAAAACCACTTTCCTACAATACCTAGACGGCCACCTCTGACACCAACTGAGTCACGCAAATTGTTTCTTGCTTACAATCAGTCATTATTTGACTCTCCAGCAAGATTCAATTTGGAACAGAAAATTGACAAAGATTCCCGGTTGTCCACTTTGTATTCTCGGCTTATCTACTTATTTTTCGAGAACAATAATGGAGTTCTAAACGACCATGAGATGATTTCCGAAATTTTGAAGAATGAAAATCGACTTGATAATTTGACCAATTTCCCAGCAAAATCCCAACGGGCAAATCTAGAGTCCTTAATTTTGAAGAATCTCAAGCAGTCAATTGGAATCATCTCCCCGTATACACCGTTGCTTCCACTTCCACCCAAAGGCAGTGACTATCTCTTGTTCCACTTCTGTTCTAAAGCCCTGGAACACTTGAAGGCATTGCAGAAACTAAAGCCTCGAAGAAAAGATGAAACTAAACAGTTATTAAATTTCACATCAGCAGAAGCAGTTTCAGTAACTAACCCTTTTCGCAAAAACTTGATTCAACCAACGGATTTCATTCGACACCGTTGGAAACGAGCTTTAAATGGAGAAAATTCTACAGAAACCGTTATAAATGCTAACGGTTCTGCAACAGCATCATCATCAGGGCATTATGAACATGATCACGCATCAGCACCAACACCAGGTACATTCCGTACAACAGCTACAGGTAGCAAGAAAGAGAAGGAGGAAGGGAAAGCAACAAATTATGTGGGTGATGTGAAGCAGAAAAAGCAACATATAAATGGCCACGTTTCCGCTTCAACAAAAGAACGGCAATCCCGTGGGAATGGTTATCGTCTAATCAAAGGTCAGACTAACAACATAAAGTTAGTCAGAGATTTCAAGAGTCAAGAAGAAAATAGAAAAGAGGGTATTTCCGCACCAAGCAAATCTCGTCGTGATGTTTCACATGCTACTCCTCAAAATGACTTCCCTTTACCTACAAACAGAACAAGGCAATATTATAAGCAAGATCTGCAATTGATTTTAACCGAGGCTGAAGCAAATTTGAATAAATTTATGATGGGAAACAGTGGAAATTCGACAACAGATCAAGAAACAGGTCCTAAAAATGGCAGGCAAACAACTAGGAAATTAAGAAATAACTCAGTAAAATACTTGGAGGAACTTGCTTTGGGACTTGACAAGAATCCAAGGCACGTGCTGTCCCTAATGGAAGCCACCTTGTTTCATAACTGGCAACGGTTTGTGGAGTCATCCAAGCGTTTATCTGTACACGCTAGGGTTGACAGTGGTACACCTGTTGGGGAAAGGGATGAACCTCTTATTTGGCTGTCAATTCGAAAGAAAATCATGGAAAACATGCAGCTGAACATGGAAATGAATGTATTTTCTCCAGAGACCACTAAGAAAGCTGAACGGAGGAAGCGTGCCATGGAACAGATTTATCATGATTACTCCTCCACAATTCTGAGAGAATTGAGGGATGTGAAAGACATGTCAATTTCAAGTAAGTTATTGATCCTTTTCTCTTTGATGTAAGTATAAATACGTATATAACAAACAGGGAAAATAAATACACTGGAGACTAACAAAAAGTATTTTTACTATTTTTTGGGTAAAAGTTTCTTGGGACATGCATGATTTTAAGTTTGTTTTAGAATTAATATTTTGATGTGAATCTAATCATTGTGTGGTTTTCGTACAGGCACTTTCCTTGGTCTTTACTGGGCTATCAAACTTTACGTGATGGTTTGGCATACAACCGTTTGCTCGGTGCTTTTCTTTGGATCCATCTTTGTAAGATATTTGATCGTTTTATTTTCGATACTCTTAATCACAATCATAACCAAGTATACAGACATATCTACAAACAAAAAGCAGCTTTCGTATCTCATTTCATCAGCTTTATATTCTTTTGATGCGATTTAATAGAAATCCTTGACGCAAATCCCTATGCATTCGTTTTCCTCCATATGCGCTGTTGTCGTTAACAGAAAGCATATTATTTAGATATCCAATTTTCTGATTTTGCACTCGAGTGTTATTTTTCATTACGGAAGTAGAATAAACGTATATTATACTGTTGTGAATCAAAGTTTCTCAAGCTAAAGTAATCTTTTTGGTAACATGGATATTGGATATATGAGGGAGTGCATGGTCAAAGAATCCCCTTGATTAAATATCGACTAAAGCAGAGAAATGGATGGAAATAAACTAAAAAAGTAGTAATCAAGCATTACCAAGAATTAAAATGCGATCTACTCTAGTTTTCCTGGTCTTTTCCGTTGCTTTACTCGTATTTCTCCCCAGCGTAAGCCACACACATACCACACACCTATCATCACCATACATATAAGCCTTGCCTTGTTCCTCCGTTGATAATTATTCTAAAATCAAGTGCAGTGTGTTTTCAAGCGTACCCCAAAACTCCAAACTCCACAGGAAAGCCTCCCTCTCTTTCTAGTTTCCACTCTTGCCAGTCCTTTTTCGGTTAATGCAACTTAATTAAATGCAAAACTAATTTGGATTTAATCAGTTCGTGTCTCATCTGTATTCCTCTTCTTCACAGAGTACATTTAAAAGCATATATTTATTATCTAATGTTAGATACAAACTTAGAACAGTTATACATACAAGTGTATATTATGAGTATCTTGGGTAGAGTGTGGTGGTGTGGTTGATGTGCATTTAGATATGGTTGCTTGCTGCTAGATTAATCTTGACGTGGTGCAAGGTATATGTAGTTTACCTACAGAGTCTAGTAGTAATGAATTTTCACGGAGAGAAAGAAGAAAAGAGATCATCATCATCATCGTCACCTAATGTATGCATTCATGGCGTTAATTGAAATGTTAGACATAACCAGACCAGGCTTAACTCATAACAGCATCCTGTGACGAAAAGCAAGAAACACAAGGAGAAAGCAGAGATGATGATATAACCCAACGTGCAGGCCAGAAAAAAACAACCTGTAAGATGCCTCCTCGCCTGGCCCAGCAGCAGTAGCACAATTTACAGTGAAATATGCATTGTATATCTAATCTGAACAAGCAAACGAAGATACACTCTCTGTTCACAATTTTAATGTATGTTTTCATGGGGTTTATGCATTTATTTACGTGTATGTGGTCACTAATTTTGCAAATGAAAACATTCTATTTATTTGTGAGGACAAAACACATACAAATATAAGGTTTTGTCATACGACACGAAAAACGAAACTAAAAAACTTTTCACATTTTCACAAGCAAGTAAGCTACTCATGTAATATAATAGGGGAGCTCGTGTGAACGGAATAAAATTAGTACTGTTAATTTGAAAGCAAACCCAGGTTCTTGCTCAGGTTATCACATCACTTCATCATCAGGTATTTCATTTTACGCAGTGGTTTAAAACAAACAGGTACACGTAACTAACTAGAAAACCCATTTTAAAAGTAATATAATATTTGTGTTTGTGTAGAGGTTAAATACTGACTAAAAACCAACTTGATGAGTAGTTGTGACTTATGTAAAAGTAGAGCACGTTTATCAAATTATATGCTGTGGTACTTTCCAATATTAGATCATGTCTCTTCGTTTGCTTACAAATTAATTAAGTTTCATTCCATTTATATAAGTAAATTACAACTACACACATTCATATGTACATTGCATAGGCTGACATTAATGAGGGGAATCAAGGGGATATTTTTGTAATGCTGTGATTTAAAAAATAAACCAATGCATTGGAGTTTGGCATATTCCCGTTATTATCTCAGTAAATTTTAAGTAAAATGAAAAAAAGCATTTCGGGGGAAAGCGAAAACAAGCCATGCCAGCAGGCTTTTTTTGTTGGAGCAAAATTATACAAGGATGTATAACGAATACTCAGAGAAAGTGCTTACTACAGTTTTCACGGACGACTGCACGTTCACGTACACTAAATATACTAAAAACAACCTTTTTCTGTAAACAAATTATACGGTGAAAAAGAGAAAACTTTAGTCATAAAACGCAACAAAACAGATGAATTCGATGACTACTTGTATGTGGTACTATCAGTGCATGAATTTAAAATATTCGTTCGATGATGATGTATATGCATGCATACAGACGGAGCTATCAAAATCAGTTCATTACTGGTAACTTCAACAGAATTATACTTGCTAAAAGGGATTCTTATTGTAAATAAAATGTAACTGTGAAATGGAGTTTTTCTAGATATTCTTCCCTGGCCATGATATGACATGCAGATTCGAAGAGGAAATGAAAAGATAAAAGAAGCAATTGATGCAGAATGAAAAAGACCGTTGGCTATGCGTACGACGAAGTAAAATCTACAGAATTTCATCTATTTCATGGATTGTTTAGGTAGTAGATCATCACTACATAAAGTTTAGTATTTCCAAGCATAAGATTTAACGAGTACAGCATATAGGTATACACGTTTAGATAGATAGATGCATTTGTGATATTATATTTTGAAAAATTGACATGATTAGGGAAACTTTATACTCATGAGGAAACACACGGTGCAAATGATTCAAATGTATGAAGACATGAGTTATCGAACATCGCCATGTAGCATCATCATTAGCGATAAAAAAAGTTGGTAAAACCGTAAGTGAACTCGAGCACAAAATTTGGGCGGACAATCACTTGAAGAATGAGTTTTGTTGAAACTCAGCCATCAATCTAATTTTTTTATGGGAAATGCATTTTCAAACGTAGTTTATGTCCATAGTCCAAACTGCGTACTGTAAAAAAAGGAGCCAAAGGATGTTCAACTCTGAATGTCATACAGTCATACTCATTAAAAGTGATAATTGCAGGGTTACTTGATTTCATCGACATTAATAAAGGAAAAATGTTTGAAAAGGTTCATTCTGAAATGAATAGGTACATATAAACTCGTAAATTAAACAATACAATAACTGTATAGTTTTTGTATGGTATATGTATTATTTATTACAATATGAGACCTCGATTACACATCGTTGCTCTGCTCATATTTTGATGTAACTTTTGATAGAAGTATCCTAAAAAATAATGATCATCTGCTCTGGAACTAAACGTTCTCGTGAACAGGCCTCGTCTCCATTATTTCAGATCGCAGATACAAGATAACTGTAAACCCTAAAACAATAACTCTACATTCAGCAAACAATGAAAAAATAACGATACTACATACAAGAAAAATACTGAAAAGTGATACATGTTTGGAGAGAAAACTCAAGGTAGTGGATGATGTAAGAAGTTTTTCTCTGTAGACATGCCTTGAGGACAACAATTCGATCGCTGCTTTTCAATACCCAGTAGAAAACACTTGTATTTAGTTTTTATACGTCAGCTTAGCGTATCCCTGCATTTGTCATATTGAACATCATCTTCATCCTTTTCCGGAACATTTTTATGGATTCCTTTCCAAGTGCAGACCGTATAAATACTAAATACAACACACATAACATAGCAATGAACATGAACTACAAACTTGTAACATCATTTTTGTTTCATTTTTCTATTGCTGATGGACTTGTTTTTTATGCTTTCATGTACCACAAAAAAAGGAGGACAAAACGTCACTGAATATATGGTGTATATTCAACATTCTCACATCTTTCCTTCACTTCATAGTAGATGAATGGATCAACACAAATATCCAGCCACAAAAAACTGCTGCCACAATTTGGTTCGGAGTTATTTACGGCGCTTACAAACCTATGACAATTCTCCTGGTAGCAACACTCAGTGCGGAAATTTATAAACGAAGTGGTGGAAAGAATAAAGGGTTAATTGAGCGAATAGGTGAGGTCCTTAAAGGACGCAAACGTCCCGCGATTGCTGAGACAGGATATGTGGGGAGACTGAGGGGTCTCTTAATTACACCGGAATCTTGCATTGGGAAAGAAAATGGGGACTGTACGAAAAATCATGTCACTACGACGAATACTCCAGGGGACAATAACAACGGGGGTAAGACTTACTGCGGGATCAAATCAGTGAAAATCAGAGCAAGAATAAAGCGGCTGGAAGTCAACAAAGGAATTCTTACTGTAATAACTCATACAACAGCAGCGGCAACATCGAGTGCTGGAGAAAGTGGAAAAAGTGAGGAAACGACTTGCATGATCTGTGGAACACCACATGAAAATGAAGAACCAAAAAAGGATTGCAGTGGAATAGAGGATGAGAAGATGTTTGAAGGACGAGTATTTTATCCATCTGCTTCTATAGATAATGAAGCGGGTTTGTCGGCTGATGATCTCTATCCGGATGAGACAGAAGACGAGGAAGAGGATGAGGACGAGCTGCAGGAAGTTGTGGATGACGAGGATGATGATGAATCTGATGAGGAAGACGATGGGGACAATGAAGAATGCTGTCAACATCATGATCATGTTTGCAATGTGCATGACAAAGAAACGGAATGCGGTAATGGGAGTCCATCCTCTAAAGCACAAGAAATCATTGTAATTTCAGGAGAAAAGCTTTCAACTAGAGTTGTGCTGTCATCAGAAGAAAGAAAGTGTGTTGAGAGAGATGGAGAAACAAATGTAGAACCAGGTCACCTTTCTCTTATCTCGTACGCAGGAAACGGAATACAAGGTAATTTGTTACAAGACACCAATTCACGAACTCGTGTTGATCTTGGTGTTCCCATACTTGATGTTCTTCATGGGCCTGTGGTTGATGGGGGAAATTTGCACATTTAAATTTTGCTAAAATGCAAAAAACAGGGTCCAGTTCAAGGTACTCTTAAGCTGAGTAAAGTTCTACTGCTCAAAAGTACCTTGGGTCCAGGTCCAGAGACTAACATACTATTTAACTCCCACCCAGTACCGTCCCTGTATATGTATATGTTATATGATAGCATTCAACCATTTTGGTGGCAGTTGTTATGAAATCATGTCATGTTGAAGCCATATGAAAGGCTTTATATGAATTTTATGATACAGATAGATTGTTAGTTCTCGTATAAGTGCGTAAGTTGCAATCGTAAAGTAACGCTTAAGATAAAAGATATGGAATCAGTGCAAATATTATTGTCAACATGATCATTAAAATTAGATGGGAATAGGACATAGACATACTTTTAAAGTGATGGCAAATGAACCATTACAGCTACACTTTTACAACATCGCTCGCTGTTACACTTTAAATACAGAACATTGAGCGCAACTATTTCTGACTACCAACAAACTTTTAGTAAAAAGGGGAAAATAGGAAAATATAATTATATTCAGAGTCGTTTTTGCTTTCAGATGTTTTAACGCGTTTTCTCGAACCCCAAAAAAGCGAGGATGTTGATGCATGTGTGGTTCATTGGATTGAATAACTTGTTTTTGTCCCTATCTGTCTTGTCTTTTTATGTATTAAAGTCTTATTTGATTCGTTCCTTCAAGTTTCATCCTTTCAAGTATAAAAATGCCGAAAAAATCCTTTGATGGAAAGAGAAATAAAAAAGAGATTGAAAGAAAAGCCGAAACATTCAGGAATCTTTTGAGTTTACACACTGCTTACTCACTACTCCCGTGAAATGCTTTTATACACAATGTATTTATGCTAGAGCCTTTAAAAGGAGTATTTCACTGCACTCTGCACTGCACAAACATAGTCACAGTTGACAAAATGGTACAGAAACTGAAGTGCTAACCGTGTAATATATTTACGTGAGTGGGTGAGCATTAAAGGAAAGATTGGAAATGTGAAAGAAAGCCTAGGACAAAAGAAAGCTTTCTTGAAACCACCAAATATTTTAGCTATATTCTCTATGAAATAATGGTAAAGGTGTGATGTATATATCCACTGGACAGGCATAAAGAACTGTCACTATGTACCTTTCTAATAAGAAACGTGAATTCTATACAGTAGCACTACATACGTTTGTATATGCACTGATTGTGAGAATTGAACTTGTGTGAGTATAAGTTGGCGTTTCAATTCCTTTGTGTTTCACGATGAAAACGACTTGAGTTAACTTAGCTTAACTTTGTCAAAATTCAATTTAAAAACTAGTTCATGAACAAAAGAACCGGTTGAACTTATATTGCGGTTTTTCTCCTATCGATGTTTGAAAACTTGTCGACGGCTAAGGGATAATATTACAGAAATAGTTTAAAGAAAGAGAAACTGTCTGATACAAGGGACATGAATTTGCACGACATAAAAGCTCTATTATATGACAACCTTTCTCTAAATTGTTCCGTCAACGCTGAAACCGTATTTCTGCATATACTTCAATATATATTCAGGCAGCTTTTGTCGAGAAAATCATTCACCACAAAAATTTGTAAGAAAATTATAAGATTCACAACTAAACATATGTCGGTCTTTGTCGGGCTTTCGTAATTGTGAATGAAGAAGTTTTTTATGCTGCTTTTAATTTCCTGAGGTGAGCAGAAGAATAATTCATATGTATGTAATCAACAAGAGTGGATTTCCTGTATGCAATCAATTAAAAACTTGTAGCAACTCTTCTACGAAGTGCTTATTCCCTTTGCTGTCTGGAGTATAATAGAGTATTTCAATGAATTTCATTTTGAGCGAATATATTTTGTTTTGTAAATACAGATCTTATAGGTGCCCAGCCCATCCTGCAATATATATTATGAATGTACTTATACAACTTATAGATAGACATTTGTGATCGAGACGAACTCAGCTATTTATTTGCCACCATCTTCCTTTCGCCATCATCAGTAATTTATACGAAGAGAATGAAAAGGGGTTGACTAAAGCCAACCCTTGTCCTTCGTTTGCGAGTGAGAGCGACGATGGTTTGAGATGAGATGTTAGTTTTCATAGGTAGCCTAACCTATGTAAGTTTCCATTTATTTCAGCAGAAATAATGACTGAAACGTACGAAACGAAGTAGGGAAGGAGAAATAATGTTCTATCGAAGTAGAGGCGTATGTCATAATACACGGCAAGTGTATAGAATGAGATGAGAGAGCTGCAGTTTGGGTATTGTTCAAGGGAAAGGTAAATAGTGGTGAAAGCAAAATCATCATGAATTCTAGTAATGAGTCCCTTTAGGCAATCACATAAGATGAAAGAAAAAAAACGGTCAGCAAAATTTTTGTTCCATTTCTCTAAGCAAATAATACAGGAAACTATATAGATAATATTTACTTCCCTTTTATGTATTTTATGATTATGTGTGTACTATATTTTCGATCATCTCACATCATGACCGCCGTTTTCTATCAGTGTAATTTCAGTGCAGTTTTCTCTTCAGTGCAGTGTGGTGGTAGGTAAGATGCAATGCATGTATATTGAGTACACAGATAGCTACCCACTCCAAAAGAATCAAGTTTTTCCTTATCCACTTTACTCGCTCGCTCGGATCAGATCATACTCACTCAAGAGCAGAAGCACAACAAAAACGACAACGTTAACAGTATTGATGAGTTCTCTCCTCTGTGTGGTGGTGAAAGGTTGGTCGCCCCACAATAATCAAAAATAGATATTGGAAATGTTTTTATGATCATGTATCTGTACAAGAACAGTCCTTCCATATTCCATCCTTTTTATGCACTTGTAACTATTCAATCAAAAATTTTGTAGTAAGGAATATGGAATGCTAAGCATTTATAAGCTTTCAGTAGGGTTATAAATAGTACACTCATTTAACACAGTTAAAAAGTATTCATATAATTTTGATTTTATGGAAAATACTGAAACGATACTAAAACATTAAATTATTGTGGATATTACAAAATTCATATCATTTTCCGGGAAAAGCTAATTTTAACATGGTATTATTTTTTCAAATAATGTAAATTCGTTACAAATCGCATTAGACATTCATAAATTTGATACCAAAAGTTCTCAAGGATTCCTGTGATTAGTAATTAATTTGATGTTACAAATAATAATTCGATTGTATTATAATGTGAATGGATTCACATGTAATTCTATTACGCAAGGATAAATACTAAAATTAGCACAAGTCTAAAGATTTTGTTGAAACGATTTTGTAACATATGCCCGGCACGCATTTGTTTTCAATTACATGTAGGTGTAGAACATCACAATACTCGAATAAGTCCTTTCACAATTACACATTTATAAATGTACATATGTGTATATGCTTACCTTTAATTCCCTAGATCCAACCAAACTTTGAAATATTTTATAAATACATATATGATGATGTTCTGTAACAAGCACATCGTCACATTGGCTCGGAGTCTGGGTTGTGATTCTTGTACATAACAAATTTCTGAAGTAAAACACATCTAACACAATGATATAATTAAAATGTCGTTGTTAATCAATTCAAGTGTAAGGTTGTCATAATTAGTGAGTTAATTAGATTGATTAGGAAAATACAACATAAACATAATAAATTCATAATTACAAAATTTAAACCGAAAACTTATCATATATGTGTTGTATCGAAATAAACGTATACATATATTATTTAGACGACTTGTACCTGTCATTGGCAGGCACACTATTATTATTTTGGGAAAAGGCAATGTGAAGGGAATTTGGGGGAAAGTTTAGGAAAACTGGCACCTGTCAGTAGCAGCTGGATTAAACCTTGTTATGAATTTAGTTAAATAAGGAATATTTGGTCGTAACATTTTATCATTGTCGTTCCGAAAATTAAAAGCGTGTACATATTAACAAATTGCATGCGAAAAGTTTCAAACGGAAACCTTATTGCAATTCAAGTAATATGAAAAGATAATTAAAACATGACTAGTAAAAGTAAGCATTGAAATACTCTATGAACGCCCACTCGTAACATATGTATGTAATTCATGTATGCGTCTGTCCTGTCTGTATATATGTATATCTTTTGAAATTCATGGAAAATAATTTGTACAAGTCAAAATAAATCCGATTCGATAAAAGTCAAAACTGATTACACACCAGGAAATGTATGCCTCCATATTTCAAGCTGGGACCATCAAAGTTTCAGACAAACTTTTTTGAGCTTGTGGGCATAACTTTTGAATTCATTTGTAAAATTTTGCTTATAGATGTCTTTCGTTTCAGTTATTCACACGCTACTTGTAGATATGGATTATTTTACTTTACAATTTTTTTCTTACATGCTTATGATCTCAAAATGATCTTTATATACAAGTTACAAAATATATTAAAACATCAGGAAAAGAATACTGGTGCTGTACGTTATTTTTACTAACGGAAAAACAATTTCCGTCCAAAATTACATATACAATTTTTGAAATTGGAAAATTTATACGGGTGTTATTCATTAATTAACTTCAAAATTGACACTTCAAAATTTATCTTCAAAATTATGCCAAATGCGCTTGATTATGGTAACCAAACTTGAGGTACATAATATAAAATAGTAAGTGATGCCAATACAGGTGAAACATTTAATAGAATATTGACAGGGATGTGTAAAATAAAAAATTGCAGTGTATTT
This sequence comes from Entomobrya multifasciata, assembly GCA_034693345.1. NCBI lineage: Eukaryota > Metazoa > Arthropoda > Collembola > Entomobryomorpha > Entomobryidae > Entomobrya > Entomobrya multifasciata. The sequence goes on from JAQFXM010000439.1 coordinate 29,163, forward strand.
ATTAATATGCAAATACCAAATATTTGTGTTAAAGTAGTTGTAATTGGATCTAGTAAAGCGGGCAGAAAGAATAGGAATTATGGCCATCAGAAGATGTCTGCTGAGTGATTGCAATTCATGTAGTTTACGGTTGCATTGAGTTATAATAAACACGCATTATATAACTGTAAAATACACATATTTCTGGCAGTTTTCACTGTATCGTGCAAACTGATATACAAGCTTATCATAATGAATAGAGAAAATCCCGTTTCTTACAAATCGGAGTAACATATTCTTCATTCCTTAAAAGTATGTATACATTTCTGAATGTTCTGTATCCAAAATAGTTGGAGGAAATGTATAAGTATTTAGTATAGTTAAATAATATACATATATAATGTACCAGTACATTATGTATTAAAACTCTTTGCAGATATCAAAACCAAGTATATCATTCACATGGATTTAAATGCAGAGAGAAAATACGTTTCTATATATAATAAATGTTCACTGACAGAGCTTGTCAAACCACCTGAGATTACAACATTTAATAACATTTGAACTCATCGGAATGTTCATTGTTTTATATATTATATATGTATGTATGAATGTTTGTATTGTATGCGTAGGTATGTATAAACTGACAACGTTACATTTCATTTTAAGATTACTTCGTTTCTGCAAATTCGATAAGTAGTAAATATTTTAGCGAGAAAGATGTCACAAGTAGTTCAAGTACGTATATTTTTAATTATAAACATCTTCTGTATTTTGCGTTTTCTTGTTAATTGAATAAATACAGGAACAATTTGTTTTGTGTAAATTGTCAGCATTTTAGATAATTCATTGTTTTTGAAGTGTATCTGTATTGGAAACACAGGGGAAATGCTACTACTTAATAATTGATAGGGTAGACTTCAATTATTGGTGAAAGCTTTAAAGTCCACGCCATAACTTTCACCCCAATTGGTTATATGTTGTTACTCGATTTGAAATTACATTATTTGGAGTGAAATCAGTCTATGTAATTTTAACTTGAATGGAAGGGCAAAGTGTAAATAACAATACATAATTTCTGTCTGCTTATAAAATAAATACGATTATATTATACTCATCATGTCTCAACATGTACTTAATATTTAAGCCAGCATATGATATTTTCAAGTGATTACCTTCATCACGATATACTTATTGGTTTAAAGTATCTAACAACTTTGATACATCTATACTATATATCGATGGTTAATATTCGAAAGGTCTTAAGTCCAATAGAATAAAAAATTCGGAAAGCCTCAAGTACTTTCCAATTTAAAATACGGAAAGCCTTAACTCCACTTTATCAAGTTTCGAGATAAATTCAAGATAAGGTCTCGGATAATTCGTAACAGAATTAACAACAAAAGTAACCGTGAAATAAAATTATAAGGTGAAATGTACACGGTAACTTCTCATTACAGATAAGTTTATCGACTCAATACAAAACTTAAAATGATTTGAAACTGGTTAAAAAATGGCTCATACATAAAAGTACTCTATCGTTTCCATTACGGGTTTTCATTCGTAGACTGGTGCATTCTGTTCATGCTTTGTAAATGGTACTCAAGAGAAGCATATATAGTGTAATGGTGGTATCAAAAAGAAGGAAATTTAATGCCCTTTTGAATAAAAGGGTAATCGCGCGTTGTCAGTAAAGTGGAGATATGCCCTTCCGAACATTTTTTTAGCAAGTACTTGAGGCTTTCCGAAAATAATGTTGCTTTGGACTTAAGGCCTTTCGAACATTAACCGTCGATATGTTTTACAGTGCTAAACTAACCATAGACTCTTTAGTCTTTAAAATTTAAAAATGTAAAATAGTTTTTAAGTGTTATGTTGAATGAAAGAGACTAAGCTTGCTACGGCAGCTATTTATATTTTGTTTGCAAGTGACACGAGAAATATATTTCTCAGTTTCAAGATATTTGCAAAACGAATGATAAACTATGTGATGTTTTTATTAACTGTGTAATGTATGAGGTATCATTTAACAAATCCTTTTTGTGACAGGTGGAATTGTACAAAGTAGCTACCCCTCTGCACTGATGCAGTTTTTTGTAATGGTAAATGGTAACCAGTAAGGTTAAAGGACATGTGTGTTACATGCTGTATACTGTACATACATACCCATTTACACAACATTATGTATTCTTATATTTAGTGTGTGCGAATAATACAAGATAAAATCTAGATATTATTTAATAACGAGCTATATGATATAAATTTAACATAAGCAAAACTTGTACTATAACTGATGAGAAAATTGTATTAATAAATTGATTAGCCGTAATTTAATTAATGGTGTTGTTGCAATTTTTATGTTGTTTTGACTGGTCTTGCAATTTTTGATTTTGTGCAACTCGATGACGCGTTTCATCGACTGATTCTACCGATTTTGATTAAAACCCAGACTAAATTAGCACATTAAAACTGAAGAAATACATTTACCTGGAAGAAATTATCATTTTACCTCATGTTTTGGCACCTTAGTTTTGTTTAGCAGTAAGGTAAGATATTAGAGAAATTTCTTATTCACTACTGACTTTATGTCAATAGCTGTAAAAATATGTAATAAATGTGGATACGTACACTTTTGTGATGTTTCTTAAGAGAGAGAAAAAAATCACCTGTATTTTTGTGCGTTTTCATCTCCTGAGTTTCATTCTTAGAAGTATACATACTTCCGTCACAGAACATGGTGGACTTGGTCTCCAAATTTCGAACAATAAAAATAACACAGGTAAGGCTACGCATACATGTATTCATATTGTATATGGGTACCTAGTTATTATAAGATTTTCGTATAAAATCTATTCGTGTGTTGTTTGCATTGAAAAATGAATATCTTTCTCCGAAATTGCTCTTCTAGCCTAAAATCCTCTACAGAAATCTACTCAAAATAAATAAACTGCTGATTCCACTTGAAGTGAACAACCTATTCATGTCGCATCGCAAGTCGCAAATAATCGTAACTCATATGTACATCCTTTTTACACCAATGTTGTCATAAACAGGGTTAAACTGCCTCTCCACCCCAGTACAAAGTTGGAAAATTCAACCTGAAGTGCTCAAAATGAAGGAAGAAATGCGTTTTACTAAGTCCCAAAGCGACTCTTTATATTTGCTATAGAATAAATGTAGTAGTAATACTTTTAAAAATCTAGCTTCTTCAGAAAAAGTGTTAGCGTAGTGTATTGTTAAGCTTGAGATAACGCTTCATATACACATACTTGAGAGGAAAGTAGCAAAATAAGCGAAACTGTGAAGGGGATGCAAGTTGGAATAGGATAGCCACACCGGTTGAACTTTCACAGCAAAAACGATGAGAAAGTGCGGGTGGAGGTGGTTACAGATACAGTACCTCTCCTCAGGCCGTTTACGTATTCTCATGTTGTTCCCTCCACAATTTATACAATGTAATGTAGATATAGCCTTTAACTGGCCAAACTATAAAAAAGTTACATTTTTAGGTGCTACATAAATACAAGATGGAATAGTGTCATCATGAATCATAAATATAAAAAATAAGCTTATAAATGTTGTATACCTACTTTACTTTATGTCTCACCTTCTTTTCGTAACACAAAACAGCAAAAATGTATAGTTTCACTTTACGAACGAAATTGTTTTTCCTCCTTGTTTTTCTTCCAAGCATTCAGAAATTACCTTGAATAAAAACACATCTGGGACAAATTCCTTTCGTTATTACTTCATTGAGAATATCGATTGAATCAGCAACAACGATAAAAATACATTATTGCACTTTTACTTTCCTTTCCCCGAGTAACAAAATACAACGCATTTTATTTGTACACCAGTATCCTTATACATGTCATATTTATAATCAGACAGAAAAGTATGTGCGTAGGTGTTAAGATTTCATTTCGTACACCATAAAGATATTGGAAATTTCTCTGGAGTATTATGTTTTTATTCATACCAAATCCTAATCAATCCGAATATTGCTGATTACATAAGCGGGTCTTACACAACTTTAATATTATCCAAATTTAGCAAATCAAACTGCAATGAAGGAATCAAACATTGATTGATTCAGTCTACTAGAGTTTCAAATATATTGTTTAGAGCACACATATCAACCACAAGCGATGGACGCCAAAAAGAAAATTGTAGTAAATACAAAACCCATCCATTGAATAAACAATTACATATTTCTTTCTGAAGCTTTAAAAGTGTTGAAACATGAAAATGCCATTGTTTTATACGAAACACCGATATAAAAGGTACTTGTAAAGCTTTTCCCCAACTTTTGATAGTTCATCTCCACATGGAAAAGTTTTTGTAATCAAGCGATATCATTTTCTCAAATTTTCCCCTTGAGTGATCAAGAAGGAACGCAAACATTATTGAGAATTCCTTTGTACTTTGCACATGCCTTATTCTTTTGTCGATTTCCTTTGAATTGTTGGAGCGTTTCTGTTGTTGCCATCATCATCATCACGGACCCATCAATACAACCAAGGTAAGAAGCCATACGTAATACATTATTTATAAGAGTTGTTTGTGAAAACCCATTTCCGCTATATAATTTTCTATTCTTCGTATTTACTTCGATGGAATGATCATTGGATACCTATTGGGAAGATTTCAGAAAGCTTAATGGAAATAATGTATCTTAACTTTATTGCACTTTATAAAAATTACGACTTGTTTGTGTAGCCATACTTAAATATGAGAAACATACTCATAAAATAACATCCAGCTTCCATTCATTGAATACCCAGCGATACCTGACTAAAGCATTCATATCAATCCTTAAATGTATTTATTCTTGCAGTTCGAAAACTGTGAAATCTGCCATCTGCACGGCTTTGATTCATGTACAACGTTCCAGTTAGATGACAAACTGTTAAATTTCATTTGAAGAAATTTAGTGTACTTGAATATAAAGAATATATTTTATGTACAATGGAAAAATATCTCACTTCATTTCATCATTTTTGGGAAAACCATAAATACAAATAATAAAAAATAAGTAGAAAGACAAAACATTGTCAATCAAGCAGAAAAACGATATAATGTAACACAATAAAAGGCATTGAACCATTTTTTACATTCAACATTGCATGAATTTATCTGTTCACGGAAACGACAAGTATTGCTCGTACATTTAGAGAAAAAAAAGTGTAAGAAAAGTGTGACGGCCGTGAGCAATCCAGTTATCCATCCATACGTACCTATCACACAGGTTTTTTCCCAATCAAAAGGAAAAGTAAAGAGATAAGTGAACGGACGCTGCACAGTGATGATAGAAAGTAAAGTATGTAAGGAGATGATCTAGATGGTTGGCGACTTTTTTTTCGCTTCACTTTACACAATGCTGTAAGCATGTTGATGATTGCTAAGAAAGATGAGAGAGACAAGTAAGAAAAACATCTGCTTTTGCAATGTATAAAACTACTAGATATGCAGTAATAGTAGACAGGAAATGGAGTAAAAACGTAGTTGCCAAGATGAAGAGGGCCGGATTTCATCCACTTGTTATTTTTCGCTCAGCGTTCGTTCTATACTCTACTTTTTTGTCGTTCGCATCAACTTGCAGAGAGCTTTTTCATCACTAGCACTCCACTACCACCACCACCGACCATACTACCCCTCAAATGCCATTCACTCAGTTTATGAAAACTCAATTCTAGTCAACAGAATTGTGCTTGACAGTGAGTTGCTTTCTCATCGTCGTGCTAAGGGTTAGATTCGCCTGCAGGAGGAAATTTACCAAGAAGAAGGAGAGAAAAAATTGAATTATCAATGATTTCTTTTTTAGTGTATGCATACATGCATGATGTGATGTGAGAAGGTAGAAAGAGAGAGACCAGAAAATACTAGGCTTCTACATTATTATATTATTACAAGTATATTACTATGCTTTGCTAGGAACTTTTTTGATGTATCATCATCACAGCATCTTCGACAACATAATAATGATCTTGTTCGAGTACTTGTATTAGAGAAGATACACGAACACACTACACACCTTGTGTAAGCAATGTATAATATGACAAAAAATGGCAGTGAAATTGGAAGTTTCGGAAATAAAAATGAACTTCATATAAAATTGCTGCCATAACATGCATGATCAGAAGAAAGGAGTGAAAAAAAACATGAAAATTATATAGTAGAGTGTCTAAGATGTAGAGAGATGATAAGAGAAGCGGCGAAAAAATCAACGGCTTCTTTATTCAAAATTGCCTTTTCCTGTTGGTGAAAATTCATAAATAGAATTGAAGGCATAATCAAGAAATTGGATTTTGTTGAGTACTTGTTAAAAGTGATGATGTGTTGATAGATATATGATATAGATATACACATATATTTTACGTAAAAAGTAGAGAAATTCAAGAGGGTTGGATAATGAAAATATTGCTTATGAATACATCATTTGTCGTACTTTTGTACATACGTATATTCCTCTATTTAGAGAGGACATGAAATGAAAGCACTACGTCTAATTTTTATGCTTTCTCCTTGAAAATTGACTTTTAAGTTTCGCCTCTTCAAAAAAAATATAATTGGGATCGTTAGCTAGCCTGCTATTGTGCAAAAGCCCAATTATTTGCAGAGAGGAAAAATCTAATCACGAGGAGTGTAAGCTGAGTAAAAAATGTGAAAGTCTGTTTACATAAGGCAAGCAAAGTTATTAAGTTTTGACTTTCCGAATGTTAAGCCTTTTTTACTAGTGACATATTCATATGTTTTGCAGATGTAAGGCGAGGATAAGGTAACATAAAACTGAAGTTAAGCACCTTGTTAAAATGTGTAGGATAGAATGAAATCAGTCAATTATATAGTGAAATGAGGTAATATTAATTGAAAGCAGCCAATCAATTAAAAATTTGGCAAAAACAACAAGAATGAAAAAGTTGTCCGCAAAATTCTATGCTGGTGTTGTGACGAGCGGCCTAATCTCAATTTGATCTCGAATAAAATTTCTAGTAAAAAATACGATAAACAAGTCGGCAAATAAAATTTCAATGACAGAAACCAACTTTTTTTGCTATAAATGATTACATTATTTTCGATTCACAGACATATATAGAGCTTGAATCATAGTGCATATACGTTGAATACATTTAACCTCCCTTTGGGAAGGTAACTCCAAGTAAATAAGCTGTCTCCCGCTACGAAAGAGTCTTGTCACCAGGAAAAGACATTTGGAACAAAAACAGTTTTTTTAGAAGAGGAAATGTGTTTGTACATTCATCGTTTTTCTCCTAAATCAACACAAAAAAAAACCTTTTTAGTCCTTCTGAGAATTTTAAAATATATTTGGAAAATTTGAAAACTACGAAATGAGGTAAAAGCATGCTGATGTTCTTGTCAAAAGTAGGAAACAATATCGTCTCAACACACACAGTTTGGCAGGTAAATGTAATGTATTCCAGAAAAATGTTCTCTGCAGTAGTTGGTATTGACAATTCTTGCAAAATATTGTTCAAAGTTCGATTTCATATAGCAAGCGAGAAAGCAAGGTCTACGAAACAAGTTTAAAGCTTGAACTTGCACTTTTATTTGACCTTGAAAGCTATAATGATGGCAATTTTAACAAGTATGATTTATCCTTCATCGTTCAAAATGTGTGATTTTTTAAAAACCAAAAGACTTACATAAATGCGTAGGCGGACCGAGTTGAAACATGAAGGATCACACAAAGCTCATTTACACAAAAGATATAAGAAGCTCGCTCACGCTGTCAAGGCAGATGTCAAACACGTGCGAAGGAAGCACTACTATGCATGATATCCAATCAGATATAGGATTACATTCCTGTATACTTATAAAAACAATTTACCAAACAGGATATGCAAATAATATGGCAAAAGTGTATCCTGTTTTGTGTTTTTTTCGCTTTCAAATAACTGTGCTGTAAATTAAAATTTTCATTAATTCCTGTATTCAAACTTTAACAAAAACTTTTATAGTCACACTTGATATATTGAAACTGATGATATTACGTATGAGATAGCGATTGTGATCTTGAACAAAATATATATCTACAGATTTGTAGGAACATGTGAATGTTTAGAGCATGAAATAATGTCTGTTTCAATTAATTCTTGAAAATCAGGCAGGTGGAGAAAGCACTAGTTTATATAACAAAACTTCTTTGGCATTTGATGTCGTTAGTTGGTTGTTGGCTCTGTATTTTAAATGAGTTTTATTTAATGTGTATAATATAAGGGTATACGAATTTCAACGTTAATACGTAGGAACTTTAGCTACCTTACCTGTGCTGCAATTTAACATCCGCATGCACACTTTTTCCTTGGCATTGTGTCGCATTTGAAAAAAAAAGTTTCTTGATGAATTCATTAGCTGACTGGAGACTTTTTTCATAACAAGCTTCAATTGTACTAACATCCTCATCATCAAAACTGCTTTTCACAGAAAAAAAGAATAAACAATTCTTCACTTACTTCCCTAGCATTGTACTTTCTCATTTTGTTATACAAGCCTCATGAATAAAAGTAAAACTTTTCCCTGCTGCTGTTTTTATTATTCTAGGAGTATTTCAACATGAGTGGTGTAGTGGGTAGAATGGGAGGAAAGGGGGTAAAAGAAATAAGCATCTCTGCTACTTGACTCAAGTACGAAATACATACATTAGCAACCTGCCTTTTTCAGCCGTTTCTTATTCTATTTCTGGAGAAAGTATATCATTGGCTTATCTTTCATGCTACTTTACTAGGGACCGTTGGTTCATTACAAAAAATCTGCAGTCTGTTGTCTAGTCTTGCTTACCTGCCCTTATTACGTTTATCAATCGATTAGCAAAAATATCTTATACAGGCAACTCTTGGGAGAGAGAATCTTGAATACTTATTATTATAACGAACAGAAAATTAAGAAAAAATTCTTTGCCTCATTTCAGTTGACATTTCCAAAATCAATGCGAGTTCCAACTCCCAAGCAAACCGTTGAAATGTTGACAAAGCAGCGTATACTCATAACCTGAAATATTGGGAATAAAAGTGAATTACCTCAAATTAAAGGATTATGTTTTTTGGATTATAACAGATTTTTACGGTAGCCCTTCCTTACAGAATTTTAACTATGACAGTTTGTTTAGATTCCTGTCTATTCTTTGACTTTTGAAGGATTCCCATAAAAAGAAAGCATATAATAATGGCCACTAAGTTTAATTTGTTTTTCTTTCTTTGTCGATAAAAATGTCTATCACGTTTTTGTGCAGAAGTCTTTCGATTCCAAACGTGATACTATCTTTGCGGTACAATAAACATTTCGACTCTTAATGATTTAGTATTTGTGTCACTTGCTCACATTAATATTAAAGTTATCAAAGTCAAGGGAAGTTATTTTTACATTCTCTTATTTTTTTAAACAAAAAATACTATTATCTCAAGTTTACAAACATTAACTAAGTCTGTCTGGAATAAAAAAGACGGCTTGGCATGAAAAAAGCTATACGTACTACTTGACAGCTTTCTCTGTTTTCATTTTCTCAACATCATTACCTTGATTCACATGCTTACTACTAATTATACAGTAATTCATGTGGTAAAAATATTTCATATCTTGTTGATTCCGTAAAGCAATATTTCTGTTCAGAAAGCCAACTACTAACTACTTGAGTTCCTCTTGTATATTTTTCGCAAAGGCTCTACCGCTTTCTGTTGATGAGATGGACGATGAGACAAAGAACAGCTTGGCACAAAATGAGCAAGTATACAGCTAAAAGATGAAGAAAGGCTTTACATAAATGTAAGTTAAAGTAAGCTACTTTAATGATAGTCCTACTAATAGATCTACTATAGGGACTTCATGAGATTGTAAGCAGTGAGCACCGTACCGTGAGATAGTCAAACTAGTTGCCTCCAAAGGAAAATCCGCTTTGACTTTCGTAAAAGTTGATGAAAATATGAAATAATAAAAATAAGAGAGTATAAAACGAAACATATAAGTTATAGCAATTTTTACAGAGGTCTGTACCAAATATACAAGTCCTATGTAAGTCCAAGTCTTCTAAATGATGAAAGTCTACAATGCAATCACATGATGAAAATACTTATGGAAGATATACAAGAAACGAAGTAAGTGCTCACTGATTTCTACTAGGCAACTTACTCACGCATACTTACACATCTGATGATATGACTTATGTAAATTTTTATGAGCTGCTAACACAACAATATTTTCAAAAGTCACCCTCTAGAAATGGTTAAAAATACATGGCTCTAATGCTGCCTGTTGTCATCAAGTCATCATTGATTTAGGCTTTAAACATAAGTAAAAATGTAATATAATTCATATAATTACTTCCTGCTTACATACATCTCCCTATAGCTCTTAAACGGTTAAGCATTCTGTATTAATAGCATTTTTGCTTAAAACATTACAAAAGTAAAAATACAAGAACCAATGTTTCGAATTTGACAATTTGTTGTACTGTATAAAGGCTTTTTTATTTTAATCTAAATTAAGCCTTTCTCCGAAGAAGTCATTCTTTACATGTTAACTTTTTTTGCGATTTGCAACCTCTATTTTTATGCACAAAAGTTTTATTGAAGTCGTGCTCCTTACAAGACAAGCAATACGACGAATGAGTGGGCTTTTCATATTACTGAATGAAAGGAAAACATGCATGTCATTTTGCCCTATAATGTTCACAGTTTTAATCTAACCGTAAACTTCGTGAAAATTTCTTGCAAAATCAATTTTATACCTTATTGACTTAGACACTTACAACTTAAAAGGTTTCAAGTTATGCTTTCAAAATACAACTTAAAGTGCCTTCATTTCAAAAGTTGTGTGAGTTCAACAGGCAAATGACGGATGATGAGACAGTACAATGGAAGAGATGAAAGAAGTCCCTTATTACCAGAGTTTAACTTTCTCAAAAACATGTATGCTAAGTTCAACTACGAACACACAAAATTTTGGGTGAGTTTGTCTCGATAAATATTCTTTCATACAGTGTGCAATTATTTAAAAAGCCTGTTTTAGTGCAAATGTTTCTGATGTACATTGTGCATACAAGTATTCATCCAAGCTTAGTGTGAAGTTGTCCAGAAGGTTTTCCGCTCATTTAGCTTCGTAAGAAACAAGTTTTCTCATTATTATGCAGGAATGGCTTGTTGACACGTATCTTTAATACCAAAACTAAACAAGTAGACTTTCTCCAAAGTTATACTTCTAAAAGAGAAGGTACCAGCACTAGCACAGCTCACCGTTTTCATGTTATTACAGATGAATACTTATTATATACTTTGAATACATATGTCTATAATAGACATTAAGAACTTAGCCAAGCATTATTTGTGAATATGAGTTACTTATTAGACGATACTTGAATGAATATTTTAAACTTTCCTGCTTGCCAAAGCTTTCATTAAGAAAGGGAAAGTTGTGGGTTACAAAATGAGTGCGAAACGTACAATATGTTATATGAAAACCATATATAGGTATGTAGAACGTAGAATAAGGACTTTTATGTCTTAATTGTAAATATTTTGTGTCGACACTTGGGTTTGGGTATTATTATTGTTGTACTGCTTCAGGAGAGTAAGAAAGAAAGTACTATCTTAAGTAAAAGTAAAGTCTGTAGTATGTATTGCTTTTATATTAACTTTTCAACATTCACATCATTAACATGGGTTCTTAAGCCAACTAATATAAAGAGTGCTTCTGCAGCTACACATTCAAAATCTCATAATAATGATTGGAAGCTAGGGGATTAAATCAGGAAATAGTATGACAACTTGTGGCTACTACAGGAATTCATAAAAGAAATTTCCTGAAATTTGTGTTTACTGGTGGTAGGATTCTGAGAGTTGGGATTACGAAACAAAATCATGTTCTGATCTTCTTAAATACTCCTTCTCATATAACTGTTTAGTCTGCATTCTCTATACGGTGTGCTTATTGAGGGAGGGTTTCGAAAAATGAAAGCAATGAAAAGGTGAAATAACTCGCTTTCATTTCATTAGATGTTCCTATACACTACAACCAGGTATAAAAAATACGACTACATGGATTTGAATTCAATTACTACCGGAGTTCAATTACTATGTTCTAAAAATAACGCACACGACACAAGAATGTAATTTGGGCAACTGTGAAAGATAAATTACGACGTTCATTCCATGATGCCAGCATTCCTTCGAGACAAGAAATCTCCAGAACATAAATTCCCATCTCATACAAAAGAATATTCATACAGATGTGCTTAAGTGGAAAGAAAGGAAAGGTAACAAATACCCTCACGTTCACTCGCTTCTACCACTTGACTCAAAGAAAGTCTCGCCACAAGAAGTCAACGAGGTCAATCACTGCAAACAACCATACGTATATGTATATGTAAGGCTCATATGACGAGGATTTTATCATCACGATAAATTTTGATGACTAGCTATCGAACCATTACACAAAATGGAATTTGGATCTATGAATATTGAACCTGCAGACCGGACATAATCATCAATGGGCCAATTAAGTTAGGTAAATTTCGTTTACAAATACAAATCTGTAGTTTTTGTTTACTTTATGTTATGTATGATAAATGTACTAGATTCTTAGATACTTAATTTAATGTAAAAATCAGGATTGTTGCATACGATCGCATACTATTCAAAAACGGGAATATTGAAGCAAAGTAGGAAATGCAATATCGCATATGTAAGTGGGTGTTGAGTCCGTGAACATGTATTATTTTGTTTATAGACATATCGTTCCTCCAGTGAATTTTTATTACAAAATTTTAACATATATAAAGTACCACCAAGATTTGAAAATGGCTAATTTTAAAAGGAACAATGATTACGATCCCTAATTTATGGAAGTAGGGTAGATAAAGGCCGTACAACCGTAAAATATGAGGACAGACGACTCAAGATTTTTGGTAAAACCAATACCTGGTGTTCCATAATAAAGATGACTAACTCCCAAACATCACCCATCACATCAGTCAACATTGTATACCCCATGCCACCTTTCCTACCACCAACACGATAACACGAATGATCAATGAATCAAAAAAATGCTTAACTCTTTCTTCGACCTTTTCTGTCATCTTTTATTCCCGACCCACCAGTCACCGATGTGGTACTGTTTTGTCACCTTTTTAGAGTTTTCATGTTCTTGTCGGTTGACTTCATCTTCCTGCAAAATGCATGAGCAACGAACAAGAAAAAACACAAAGGATAGAGAAAAAAGTACGAAACGGAAAAATCTGGTGAAAGCAGGTGAACTATTCAAGTTCCATGCACCACAGTCAGCCATCAAGAATAAAAACGGTATTTTCTATTCCCATGTTTTTTTAAACTGTTAAATTGATGAAAGGCTGCGTGAAAAATTGGTAAAGGATGACTGAAGTGTACCAGAAAAAAGGTATTATCATCACGAATACATGAACAGAATATGTTGTAGGTATAGATGTGAGCTTTTAGCCATATTTTTAAAACTTTTGTCACTGCCATTCCCATTCAATTTTCATTTCTAAATCAAAAATATGTATACATACATACGCAAATACATAAGAGAAAGCACTTTCACCTTCCGACATTCAAATTTGGGGAAACTGGAATACATCTCATGCAAAATGTAAAAATGCAGCACAAAAAAGCTCACATATTGACAGCTCAAAAAACATCTCAACAAAAACAATTTTTTTTTTTGGCAAAACATTGTCAGTCATATCGCCTAGCATGACGGGAAACCAATTCTTACTTTCTGACATTAAAAAATAAGTATTTTACGATTTGTGGTTTGAAGGTCTTAAATTATAGTTATAGTTGTCTTTTTAATCGACACATATATTTTTTCAAGTTAATTTTTCTACTGCAGGTGAAACAAAAACTTTTTGAGTGTGCCAGTTTTCTCCCTTATTTGATAACTTGCGCTATATGCTCATGTATATCAAGAAATTCTAAATTTGTACTCTAACCAGTTCTTAGTCAGCAGCAAATATGCAAGTAAAAATTAAATAGGTTATGGGGCATCTTGACACATTTTTAGAAAACCATAGAACATTCATTGAGATTTAATATTAAAAGAGTTACTATCTTTCATGATCATATTCATATGATAGATATTAGTCTGTGAACTATGAAAACCCATTGCAGGTACTTGATTTTGTTCTGTTTAAATATATTTCTGTTAGTAGATTGTAGGTGAAATTTTAAATCTGTCAAAGAATTACCAAGTTATCAAACAAAAAATTATACTGACATTTTCTCATGAAACTATTTGTTCAGCATGGTTCTACTTATCGATTCGGTTGTGCTGTTAAGCTCTATTTACGTTACATCCAGTGGATTTAAATTTGGCTATAATTAAGATATTTTACCTCGAGTCTGAGCTCACTGAGATTTGTTTGTGCATGTAACGTAAATTGAAAATGCATTGTGTAAAGGGCGTTTATTTTTACACTGACGATGGCAGTACTATATAGCTAATAGCTGGAGAAAAAAACAATTATAAAATACTGAGAAAATCTCACGGTTGATTCTTTAGTACTTTCTCCGTTATGCACTACAATACAAATAAATTTTACGTTCATGCTGTGAGCTGTCAATGAACTATTTGATGTACTTGTACTCGTTGTCGCGTACTAATTCATGTTAACTAGTTAACACAAAGTAGGAAATGTATTTTGCACTGCTGCGTGGATCAATATTTACATTTTCTCTAAATGCATACTTCAACAATTTAGAAATCTTTCCTTCAGAACCATTATTCAACGTTTTAATGATCTACATCCATTCAGAATGAATTTGTTTGCTCACGTGAAAAGCATGAAGTATTCTCAGACTTGAACATGTATTGCGTTATTCAGTATTCTAAGATTAAATAAAAAGTTTAAAGTTTAGCAGTTGCGTAATCATCTTAGTATGTTAAGTAAATGAAAGTGACATATTCAATGCAATGCTTACAATTTTATTTGTCCCAAATCTGCAGCTGGCTTGATTCATGAGTACGAAAAACGCACGAAGTACCTATACACATTTGGACGCGTTTCAACTATTAATTCAGTCTACGATAATTCTATACACTTCATTCCTTTACGTTCCGTATTAAAAACTGTTGTAATTTTTAGCTTTTTCAAAGAAAGAGTTAAGGCTGTCGAAGATGTTTGAAACGAAGTTTCTGTCGCGAGTTTATTTACACTGGAAACCGATAGTATTGCGGTTTTAGAGAGTTTCGCCTTTTTCGTGGAAAATGTTTAGATTTTGAGCAACAAGGAAGTACTAAACATGTGCATGTGGTTTAAAAGTATGCATGTTGTTTTGATCTTGAACTATGACCCTCGAAGTCAAAATTTACTCGACTAGAATGTAAAACTGAACTTTCAGGAAGTCGTAAACAATATGAAAATCTCTACCACTGGCCACTCTACAAGGGCTTACTTGATGCTTGTTAAATGTTCACAAAAAAGTTTGAAATAATAGCTGTGTTGGGGACATATTGCGATTTCAAACAAGGTATAGATTAAATATGTATCCATCAAAACATAATAGCTTTCAAAGATTCATGAATATCATATGGAATTCTGGCTTTAACCTTTTGTTGAATGTTAATTTGGTGTGTGAAGAGCCCATTAGTAAGTCAATCACTGGTATAGTACATATTTTAATTAGTAAACTTTATATAACGGCTGATATTGATGTCAACAGTCAACATGGTTTGTGAAATGTTATGATGAAATTCTCTTGTTTACATACTTTTTTGTGTTTTATGTGCTTGCATAATTTGGTTGATTGTCATACAGCTAATTGCTTTTGTTTTCATAAACAAATTACTCTGCTTACGACTCTTCTGTGACGACTCTTTACGAGTCTATTTACTGGGTTTCGAGTTCTGACTTCAAAGCAAGTAATTTAATTATTGGAATGTTCTTTCATCTGGTTTTCATACAATTATAGTATTGGAAAAATTGTATTATTATAAAACCTAACTACATCTGCAAAGATTTTATTATGTAAGTTACCAGAAACAAACACAATTATTTCATTATACTAAACGTTTCAAAGAAACATAGTTGGAGTAGCTAAGTACCAATGATTGCAACGCAACGACAGAAACACCATAATGTACTACTTTACGAGATGATAGTATTATTTTGCTGATGGGGTTACAAATCTGATGACGACGATTCAAAGGTTTTAAAAGAAAATCTTTCAGCATGTAAGTAGTGATGATGGTGGAGAAATACACGATTTTTATAGTATTCTGTCTCCGTTCCTCTTGAAACTGTCAGGTCAGTGAAGTTGTTAGCTGTCAAGGAACTGTCTACAATTTCCATGCGCCCCCGTATTTAAATCTCAAAGTAAGGACATGCAGCCGACATATTTAAATCAGGTAACACATCGCAACATTATATTATGCTGTAGTTCATCATTATATATTCCAAAGAACTAAAGTTCACTGATATCTTCCAAAAGCGAATCAATATAAACTCAAAGATCAGTTGAAGAATGCAGGCAAGAACGTGTTATGTTACACGCATGTACTGAGTTTATAAAATGATCAGAGTAGTTGGTTGTCTGGTCTGTGATAAAAAGAACCAGCGTAGTAAAATCTTTTTTAGTGTCGGAACTTGGTACAGGTTAGGTTACTACATCTTCATAGATAAAAAGTGAGCCCAAACTTTGGATTCATTCATTGCTTATTATTACCTCATTTTTACCCCAAATGTTGACATACATAACATACAATAATGAAGGTAAAGAATCTAAAGGAAAATATAGCTAGCTTTCTGAATCTAAATTTTAAATCGGTTTGATCAGTTGGCAATGGGAGACAGATAAGTAATATTACGTTGAATAAGTTGTAGCTTCCTTTCTCTTCTTCTTCGTTGCTGTAAAAAGGAAAGAAGTCAGCTTGACTGATTTCTTGTCAGCCAGTGTAAGGCAAAGAGGGAGAAAGTACGTGGTGAAAGAGAAATCCTCGTGGAGTGCGAGTGAAAGAAAGCAAAAGGGATGTATTTGATAGTATGATGTATGGAGTTGAAGTGGATATGTCAATATTCTCAAGCACATCTCAGACCGGATTTATGTAAATAACAAATAACAGTGTATAATATTAAGTACGCATTTCGTAATCTGTACTCTCTTAAAAAATAAATGTATCTGGAAGTTGTAAACATAAACTCACTGAAAATATGCTTGAGTCTCCGAGAAGAGTATATATTTTCATATTTGAGTTACATACAGTATAACCCACGCCGGGGAAAGTATTTTAATGTAGAAATCTTGAGATGGAATCTTGCATGTAGATAATGATATACGAAGTTCACCAAAACTGTTTGTGTAGAAGTGAATTTAAAGCCAATTCATCTTTGTCGTGTAGGTTTGATATGATAGCTTTTCTTATTATATTATAAGCTTGTAAATATGGTTTTTCAGTTTACTTTTGTACTTTTAATCTTAGTTTACAAATATCACTTAATGATGCTATACCTTATGTTCAAAGATAATTCAAACATACAAATCGTTATATGACTATTTGTATCTCTGATTGTGGAAAGTTTAACTTTCTATTTATTTTACATTTCCGAAACTGATCAACACTCAATTTGTAATTCTATGAAACATTCGTGCACTAAAATACTTATGCATTACACTAAAAAGTATGAATCATACAACCACATGATAATATTATAATGTTTCTATAAATGTGAACGCAATTAATCCATTACTATAAATTTACAAGAATGTTCTAATCTATCTTACTCCCCTTAAAAAACTATTTCATCTAAACCCAATATAGACGTATAACTTTTCACAAATGAAGTATAAAACCATTCCGGCAAATGTCTACAGTCTGCACACACAGGAACAGAATTCGTATTACAGATTTGAAAGAAGGATATCACGATTGAAAGCTGGCAGAATATTATAATAATGATCTGTTCGACCATCTCCATCTTTTTGTACCAGTATACTACAAGCACACGAAGACAGCAAACGTTGACATGCGGATTTCAATGACACTTGACAAGAAGCTTTCACCTATATTATAATGGAAATAAATCAGCCAAATCATATGCAGCAGCAGCGCTTTCCTGTTTTTCACATCACATCCTGTGTCATTCAACAACATACTTATAGTAGTTTACAAGATGTTGGAAACGTCTGTATACTTATTTTTAGAAGTGATATTTTGCTATAAACATTCCAAAATGCTATGAACTATGAACGAGTTGTTCCAAAATGAAAATATGAAGGAAAGTGAATGAAAAATGTTGTTATACATTTTTTAAACACAAAAATACTCAAATTAGAATTATTACTAGAAGATAACACAAGCTTTGAAGTGATTGTTCTTTATTTAAAGAGCTTTACAAATTTTTAAGCAACAACTATTTGTAATATATGTTGTCAGTAGATTGACTATATGTTTAACCAAAGTTCTGGGGGAATGCGCTACAGCTTTTCCTTCTTGTTGCTGGCTGGAGAAATATTCATCAGCTTACTAATTATCTCAAGCATAATCTGAAACAAAAGATGATTTTGTGTCGATTAATACATTATATTAACCTTTTGAAAGCAAGAAAATACTTATAAGTCCCGTTTTGAGTTGCCGCATGGATTCACCTACCTCATCTGCCCCGCCACCAATAGCATTTAATCTGCCATCCATATACCACCGAGAAACAAATACATCCCTTGTGTACCCTCTGCCTCCCCAAAATTGTAAGCAGGAATCCGCTACCGTACGACTCAGTCTTCCTAATTTTAGCTTAGCCATTGAAGCCAGTCTTGTAACGTCCTCTCCACTTACCATCATATCTGCGTAAACAAAAATACAATATTATTTTCACTTAATTATCAGTTTTTGTTTTTCTTGGTTTGTCTCAAATCTTGATATCAGTAAAACATTACTGTCTACATTTTCCCGACGAAACAAACAAGATAACCTTTATATTTTACAACCCATTTTGGTGATCAATTCCAAAAAAAGTTTTTTTATCGTACTAGTCCAAAATAAAAAACTCTTTCTCATAAATTGTATTTTTTGTCTGAAGCTCAGAATCGTTCCTATTGATAAGATATGTGAGAGGTAAGATTGTCAGAAAAAGTATTTTGTATTCTTTCGTTCAAGCGTAGGAGGAGTAGAATGGAAACATCTCTTTTTGTGCATTTTCCTTCCATCAGAATGACAGCCTAAATAATAGGTCGACAGATGTATTTATTTTGTTGATGATGGATGAGCAAGTCAGCATTTCTGTTTGGTACATTATGTCTATGTCGTACAGGTCGCAAGTTGTTTCTCAGCGAATTACTTTGATATAATAGCAATGCTAACTAAATGATCTTTCCTTATGCGCATACATCTTATATAGGTTATCACGTTTGAGAAAGAATTCCGATAAATTTGGGTTTATTTGAGGTTTGTTGTTGGAAAAACTTATGTAATGCAAGAGTAATAACATGGTAATAAATGAATACTTAAGGGAGAAAGTGGTTTCGACAAGAAAAGAAAGCTCCGATGGGATGTACTTAGAAGAAAACCTGGGGCTGATTCGACTTCTTCATGGATCACCTTGTTTGCAAAGCACACAAAAGGATAAATTCCCATCTATCTTGTAAGTATGAAATGGTTGATGTGTACGTGTATTTATTTTTCACCCGCACCCGTGGGGAAAGTTATAATATATAGAATACGCAATCTTGTGCCGTATGCCTTTGGTGATACCGTACAATTTCAAGCGGATGTCAACGTGTACAGTAATGACATCTCTCTATTGAAAACGATCCAACTAGAACCAATCTTATAGCTATTTGGTTAAGATTATCAAACCCAATCATGCATATTCATGAAAATGGACAAACAAACAAAAAGGCAAGAAAATATATTACAAAACACATTTCTGGAGTTAATAAATAAAAGCTATCATTTAACTAACGAGATACGAGGTAAAATATGATAAAAATAAATTACTTTATATTTATAAAGTATGAAGCTATTTCGCTGAAAGATGTGATTTAAAACAAACATAATCACTTACCTACTGCCTTATATGTTATTGCTCTCAGAGATTCGACTTCCGTTGCTAATTCCGCCAACCGGAAATAAACTGCCTGGTTATCTAAAATAGGCTTGCCTTTAACTTCTCTTTGCCTTGTGTAGTCTATAGTATCACTGATGCATCTGTCAAATGCTCGCAAGTTGACAAGGGCCATACCTAGCCGTTCTTCTTGAAACTGCAAGCCAAGTTTCAAGTATTGTAATTAAGATGGTATAAATTGTCCTATGAACATACCATTCAGCTCACAAGAAATGATAAACATATTTTATATCATGTCGGTTTATTACCTGCAGCATTTGATAAAAGAATCCTGCTCCTTCTTCTCCAATTATATTTGTTGCAGGCACACGAACGTTGTCGAAAAATAACTGCGCAGTGTCCGATGAGTTCCATCCAATTTTGTGCAACTTTGTCTTTTGGATACCTGTATAATTAAATGCAACATAGTGCAGAAATGTGCTCTCGCTATGATGATTTTCAACCATTCTAATTTGCACGTGTTGAGTTATCAAAAGACTAACCCTTCGAATTCAATGGCACACAAATTAAAGATTTGTTGTGATGTTTGGACCCTGTAGAAGTATTGGCTAATAAACAAATCCAGTCGGCATGCATTCCATTAGTAATCCACATTTTTTGGCCATTTATAATGAGATCTTCGCCTGATCGTACAGCATTTGTCTTTTCAGAATCGATGAAATGAATGCTCAATTATTTTATGACTTGTTCATATAATTTTTCCTTTGTATAATACATTGTACTACTTTTATTTGGGAAACGTCTGATCCTGCTTGAGGTTCGCTAACACCAAGACAAGCTAACAAGTCGCCTTTTAAAGATGGAGTGAGAAATTGTTTTTTTAATTCATCACTTCCAAATCTATAAGAATAAAAACCCTATTTGATTGCATATTTTCATACAGAAGAGAAGAATTGAAACTTAACGGTTTCACACTTACTTACCTGGACAAGGCAGGCAAAGTAATTTCGGTGTGACCAACTAAGCCTGCCACAGCTCCGGCAGCGGGCGTGGAACCTAATTCTTCAAGATATGCTGCTTGGTGTTTGTAATCTAGTCCTTGGCCTCCATCCTCTGTAAGTATGTAATTATTTGCTACAACTCCACTAATTCTAATATGATGCGTAAAAATAATAATCGATATTTTCTTATAGTAAAGAATAGTGGAGCATGTAATTTAGTAATTAAATATACTGACGTTTGGACCTTTAGAAAATCGAATTCCAAGGAGTCCTTCATTTCCAAAAACTTTTATCAGCTTGCGTGTCGGCGCTTGTTCAATAGCTTCCCACTCATTTACAAACGGAAACACTTCAGCTTCAAGTATCTACGTTTGATTTGAATTAAACGTGTTCTCAAAAAAACGAATCAAAAGAAATCGTAACATGTCATTTTCAAAAGAAATCAATTCTCACCTTTGCAACTTTTTGCTGAATAGATTTTTGGTCATCATCAGAGGGTATCCGTGCCGAAATACGGCTGGGAGAGAGTTTTGAAAGGGACGGCCTTCAGTACATTAAAAGTTGTCAAAATCGTATTTTATTTATTAGCAATTCAAACAAGTTTCCTATATTTTTCAATCCAAATTCATTAATAATGGAAACAATGGACAATCCTTCTACACTTTTGCGTTCAATTAATAAAATTGATACATTACTCAAGGGTTGTTGTTGAATTGTTGATCTTAAATTGAAAATGATCTCTCATTCGAAGCTACATTAGTTATTTTAACTCTTAAGGGGGAATTGACCCATAGCCCCAACAGAGCATAGCAGGAGGAGTTTAGATAGGCAGAGAAATGCAGCGCACACTCATACT
>JAQFXM010000440.1:0-50926 GCA_034693345.1 Entomobrya multifasciata
TTTATATAAGTCAAGTGTATAGGGGGTGTATACAAATATACAAGAGGACATGCAACGCGATAAAAAATAAAAATTGTTTGTTAATGTTTGTGATGATAAAGTGTCAAATTAGGTGTTCATGTTCTTGAGAATTTGTAAAAATTGAGATCATTTTTTGTACCTGGGTATATAATGTATATCTATAATCATTCTATAAAAACTAAATTTTTAACCTTGTGTAATAATGGGCTGTACAAACTACTACAAAACTGTAAATTTATCTGTAAATCCTTCATAATTTTTCTATTATTGTACCCTCTATCTCAACAACCTGTAAAGAAATTACTTGTATTCCTCAATTTGATAGATAGGAAGCTGAACTATTTCACACTCAAATGCGTTTTTATGTACTTTTTACTAAAGATTAACTTCTGTATAGCCTGCATCGTACTGATTCCGATGCAGTCTATCTTTTACCACCTAATTAATTTTGAAACTCAAAAAATGTTCTTGTTTCGCAAACAGTTTTTTATCTCGTTCAACGTTATATTGCGTGTTCAAAATATTAAGTTTTTATCTTTTGTCACGCATAATAACGTACCTTTTGTGACGCAGAGGAGAAAAATGACATATCGCCATTTGTTCAAGCTTTAGACAAAGAGGTCATGCTTCATAACTTATGTGTGTACATTAATTATACGTTTTAGCCAAAAAAAATGCTTGTAGATTGCATTATGTACTTAATTTAAAGCAAATACGTAATAAATGCGCAGCAGTGAAATGTAAACGAAGGCATGCTAAAAAATAGAGAAGTAACAGACGTGAAAGTGCTTATACTGTACTTAAAATATACTTTTAGAAATTATGATATGATAAATGTTATATTATGCATGATGTTTTTTTCTGTCTTATGAACGCTTTTAAGTAGAACAATTGAAAACTTTAGTGTACTTTTGATTTTTATGGACTTTTTAAAATGAAAGAAATACAAACTTGTCAAAAAGACTTTTATTACTCGAAATTCTGGTACGGTTTTTATTTTAATTTATTTGATCGCAGCTCATCATTCAAGTTTAAATCATTAACTATCTATAATAAAATTTATAGTGTTTCGGAGACAAATGCTCGGAACATTTTTTCATACGAAGGCGAACGCTTTTAAAATGGTCATTTAACAAATAACAATCAAATTATAAAAATCTTAATTTAAGATTTAGAACTGTTTTCGACGAATTTTCCGTCTGGATACCTAATCTCCACACGTTTGAGCATTTCATCTTCCACAAGATGAGTTCCATTTAGCTGATTACCTAACGTTATCCAATTAGGTTGAATGTTATGAGGTCTACCAAATAGCTCTATTTTTCTAGTGCCAGGACTTAACCTCTCAATAATACCATAAATTTCGTCAGGCTTATGACTTGTTGCTCTAACTTCAGCCACTATCACATCACAGTCCAAGCCTCTGTTGACGGGAGGGTTACCTTTCATTCCAACAAGACAATGCTCTTTCCCGTGGTTCAGCCAATGGCCTGGAAAAAATGATCATTAGAAATTTTATTATTTTATCCATTTACCAATATTCAACACTGTGATGGCAAATTGCATTTTGAAATTTTCAAGCATTTTTTTACCTGTTCTACCAGTCCGAATTATTCTCTGCAACTGATTTGTTTTAACCCAGATTAGCTCGTCAACTCTTTCGTAACCCCACAGTTCCAGGCACTCTCTTCCCAGTTCCATAGCTCTGTTAGAAATTTATAATGCAAATGAAATTAGAAAATTTAAGTAGGATTTGTTTTAGAAAGTAAAACAATATGAGATGTGACAATTACCTTCCAGTTACCCACAGAAAAATTAGACCTTCATCCTGCAAAGCAGGGATATTAAGCTGCCTCATCTCGTCATCGGATAGTGTCCCGTATGGCAACTCCATATGGATATCCCAAGGTGGGTCTGCCATTATCACACTAAATTTGCCTAGAGTGGTCATGTCAAAGAAGCGTAAGTCACACTGAATCCACTGAGCTGGATTAAGTACAGTGGTGGGGGTGGTCTGATTTTCTAATGTTGACGAAACTCCATTAGCAGGAAGAAGTGCTAATCTAGTGTCACTGGCTCCAGTTGCTCTATCCTCTGAGTCTACTTCATAATGCACATACCTACAAAGTACAAAAACAGCATATTAATGACGGAATTCTAATCAGAGCACCTGTCTGGAGTATAGACTTGTAACACTCTTACTTGCAAGTTTCCATATGGAAGCAGGTGTTCAAGAAAGAACAATCGCCCAGAGATTCGTCCGTATGAGATTGAATGATTTTTCGGAAATGAAGCTTGGTACAAGGGTTGGCAGTGGTGGTCACTCTGTTACATTCAATTTTTGTTCCATGAGGACAAAATTCCTTGACAGTGGACCCGCCTTGAGATCGAAAACGCTCTGCTAATGTCTTTTCTTTTACACTTGGTCTGCTCAAGAGCTCCAAAATTTCTTCCCCGATTCTTTTGTTCTCTTTTTCCCTTGTGGAAGCGAGAGATAAAAGGCTCTATGTTTTGATAATAAAGGTTAATTGGTTAAGGCGATTAAAATTGTTGGGGAACTGAAATACTATCAATTAATTACGGAAGAGCACTCACCAAAACATCGTTGTCATCTTCTCGTGGCTTCTTCTCCTCTGGCATCCCATCACCAGAATCATCTGAAGCAGCTATTTCATCTAATTATAAAGTAAATGTTTGAATTCAGTTGCTTTTCAGTTGTTGCAATTTTATATTCCCTGATCATTATCAGTTTGTTACTTACCCCTACGCTTGCGTTTGGAGGGAACCATTGCTAACAGCTTTGTATGATCCGCAGTGATGATCTCAAGATAAGAACCCCCATCGGAGAGCTTTTCCTCAATACTGTTTCCAACATAAGAAAACTCTTCAGTTTAACTTCTTGTTTGATTAATCAGTGTAATATGCAGTGTAATTTTAAGCATATTTAACAATTACCTGATAAGTTGTTGCACTGCAAATTTTTGCAGTAAATTGAATATTTGCACGTGCGTCACCGGCGTCTCCAGTACCCTATTGACATTCGTTAAAAGCTGTTTGGAATCCATTGGGAGTCGTAGAGCCACATCTGACAGCGTTTGTAACACATAGTCCTCAAAAGAACCGTCAATAAAATCTTCAGATTCTAAACAACCGGAAAAGAAGGACCTTTTGTTAGTAAAATAAGATAAGTGACCAACAAAAATGAAACATTGTACTTTTACTTTACAGCAATTTACCTGTTTCTGTCTTGATTTTCTCTGGACTCTGAAACTTCACGTCCGCAGCACTGGCACTTAATGGAGTTGATGGAAGAGACTCACTTCCACTGGCATTAACTCCCACTGCCAACTTGGTATCAACTAATCAATCAAAGTAGTTTTTAAACAGTGATTATTAACGTTTTTCAAAATATGAGTGTACTCTGAACAAAATAAGATAACTGATAAGCATACTAGATTATCATATTTTACTGTACCTGCCCCAACATCGACCTTAACCCTTGGACTTGACGTAGGACTTGATCCACTTGCTGAACTTTCTCCAACAACCAATCCCCCCGTCAGAATACCTTGTCTCTCTTTCTTTCTCTCTTCCAACCGTATTCTTCGTGACTCTCTTTTATATTTAATCGCTTGAATTTCTGCCCAGGCGTCCGACATTTTTACTTTTTTAAATTAATTCACACAAGAAAATTCAAAACCTCTTTTAAGCAATATACACTAAACTAAACACACTCCTGTTAGCTACCTCAAAACCGAGACCTACACACACATGTCCATATTCCCCCTTTTTGGTGAACTAAATAAATTCTAAAAATTAAGTAAACTTAAACTAATTGACAACAAAAGAACAATTTAATGAGTACTTATTAGCGGTATGAGATGAGATGAGAAAGTACAAGTTGACAGACACAGACAGAGTAGCACGGGAAGGGAAATACAGCAACAATATTATTGCTTTGCAAAGTGCAATGCCTAAGCGATACATGCCTACAAGAACGAGAGATGAGCATTGTGATTGTAATTGATTCCGGCTTCACGGACGACGGGGAAAGTCGCTTGCTTGTTTCTAACTTACATTGCAAATTGCAATTTGCAATCCATTGTCCATCAGAAAAAAATGGATTCGATTGTCAATTAGCAAATAGCAAACTCGATATGAATCATCAAATCAAAAGTATCCGATTTTTATTTTATGAATGTAAATGTAATTAAAGATTGGCATAAATTATCACTTCCAATTGGCAATGTAGCAATGATGAATATGTATGAATACATAAAATTGTTCAATAGCCACAAAACTAGGTGTTATTAAACGACATCCCGTTGTTTTAGTTTAGCGATGGCGAATTCCCATTCCAGAGATCTTTCATAACCAAAGTATGCGTTGGTAGCTATTGTCTAACGTTACAAGATTATTAGATGACCATAAATCTATCAGATATCTTATATGCGCCATGCGTGTTGAAGGTATGCTATTTATTTCACTGATTGATATTTAATTAAATACGATGATAAATTAACCTAATATCAAATTTCTGCTGTACACCCTTCCCAGTATTTTTCTTTTGTTGCATATTATGCGTTTATTATAAAAACATGATGTACAAAAAACTTTTTAACTGTATACAAACCTTGTACAGACTAAATTCTTTAAATATAGACTCTATGTAATTTACTACTAATTATGATAGATAATAGACATTTGAAATTTTTTAACAGTCAATATAGCTTATTTGGAAGATATATATAATAAAATTTAAGATAATATATTTTCATATATATATGTTTGCTTTCACAAACAGTTATTTTAAGGAGAAAGCGCATTATAAAAGGTCATTTATTTATCGCTGAGTAGGATGATAACATTGCAATCATTTATGCATAGTTAAATTTTTAGCAATGAGAATATTATCGACGGAAGTTCTGTGACAAAAAAATGAGATGTACATACATACGTATTCTAGTTTTTAAAATTTGATTTACGTACAGGTAGACTTTTCTTTTTGCGTCATATCACAAAACGCGTAACAATTATAATGATAACATTAAAAATATTTCTTGTTTTCGTAATAAATACAAACAAACTGGACGTGATTTAGATGAGTTCATGTGATTTACTCTACGTTTTGTACAATAAATCAATTTACAAAATTACAAATAATTACTAACTATTTATCTAACTATAAATTTTCTAACAACTAAACTAGGAAGATCATGTCGTTACAAAAAAATTTAAAACTGTAAAATAGCTGCAAAAAATATTACATACCCACTCATGTTTATATACACAAGTTGAAGTAATATAGTAACTGGTTAAATTCAGTTTTTTTATAATCATACCATCACGTATGGTTAATTATGCGTAGAAAAGTAGTAGATACAAAATATCAAGACATAATTATCAGTTTAGTATTTTATGCTGGTTTATCTGGAAGTGGGACAAGTTTCCTAACACAGTTAATTATAACAAAAAGAGTATTTAAAAATAGCGTGTTTCTGTAAGTTAATTTACAAGTAGTTTAAAAATTAGTCTTAGTTTTGACATTAAGAATGTATTTTGAGAAAGGCGAAACGGAGCAATTATGTTAGCTGCTAAGTGTAGATCAAAAGGCATAAAATAATTTAGATTCAATATTAAAATTACTTGAGAATTTTCTCTGTTAATCTCCCTTATATTTATACTGAAGTATGGGCTTTGTTAAATTGTACTCATCAAAAGAAATTTACATTTGTATATTATCCCATCACTGAGAATGGAACAAGGTAGATAATGTTTGAAAGAGAACATAAATGGCACATATATTTTATTTATTAACGTTTAGTCAATCTCATCTTTTAAGACTTGTTAATTGTAACTGTAATAAAACCGGGAAACCATAATGCCGAAGAAGCACATGTAAGACGGACTAAACAGATGAATATGTGCCTAGTTCATGAGAAGTTTTTCAATGTTAAGAGATCATTGACGCGTCTGACTTTTTCCTTGTAACTTTCTGGGGATAGTTGTGAACACGAACGTAGTGCTTTTGGAGATATTCTGATGTTCTGAAAGAGCTCGGGCAAAGATGACACTTGTACATTTTTTCTCTGGCAAAATGCATTGTAAGAACGTGCTTCCTCCAGTTTCCAACATTGCTGAGAAATTTGGAGCAGTACGGACATTGCTGAGGACCATGATATGGCACGTTGGCTGGCCACATGGACCTCGCTAAACGATTTCTTCCGCGACCACCTCCAGCTCCGGCGGGTAATGGTAAACCTGGTGGATTGGGCATGCCATCATCAGATTTCATCATGGCTTGTCCGGGTTCCATACCTGCTATTCCACCACCACCTGCGTTAAGTCCAGTTCCAATTGAGTTGCCTGTTGATTCACCGTTAGGAGTTCCGCCAAGATTAATATTTTGCATTAAAGAAGCGTCAGGGAAGCCTGGAAAATCCTTACTGCAATCAAGGCTGTTTTCATCGTCTTCCACTTCTTCGTCTTCGTCAGTATGATTTTCACCGGGTAAGAGTTCGTTTGCAAGATCACCTTGATTTAAGTTGAATGCGCCGTTATCACCAATTGTTGGCTCAAAGTCATCGCCTAAAAAACAATAATTTTGAACAGTGATGAAAATTTAAATGACAATTTGTTATTAACTGAGCATTTATGATGCAGACGTTCTACAAAAATGTACCGGTTTCATCAAATTGTTGCGACAAAGGGCCGTCCTCGTTGAAATATTCATCTTGTTTTGAACCATCCATGCAGCCCATCTAATAAAAATGAAGAAATTACATTTAGTTTCCCAGTCTTATTATAAATTAATTAATCAATTACATTTGGAACATAATTTATGAATGTTTACATCGAATTCCTGAGAATCATTGGAATCTGACTCTTCTTCGTCATTCTTTGCACTTGGTGAGCGTTTATTGTTAGCGTTGTTTGAGCAGACATTTGATGAGGAATCACAATTTGAATTTGAAGCGTTTTGAGTAGGACATGTACCACTAGTGGTGGCGTCCATTGGCATTGGGTCCCCTTGACTTTGTGCGTTTTGGGTATTGGAAACAGAGCCTGGACTGGCACCGAATGCCTGAGGAAATCCCTGCACAAACAGAAAATTCATGTTTCAAATTCTAGTAATTATGCATGATTATTTAAAAACATGAGAAAGATGAGTTAGCTAGCTACCGGTTTTGGAGGGGAAGGAAAGTTGTTGTTGTTGGGCGTTGTGTCAGCTAATCCCCTCACTTGCAGGGCTTCAGCAGTCCGTAAAAGCGCTGGCAACTCTGCCTGAGATACATTGACTTCTCCCGCATACATGAATTCCAGTAAGGCCACTAACTGCCGGAAGCCAACATCTTTAAGAAAAATGACCGGATGTTTGCATGGAGTACTCTAGAAAAATAAAAGTTTAAATGTGAAAGGGCCATAAAATTTTTAACACAAACTTATTAACCGTTTTATAAACCAAATTATATTTACTTTGAAGAGCTGCATAAAATATGGACTACAAGCAGAAAGTACTAGCTTATGTGCCCTTAGTTGCCTTCCATCACAAGCCAGTGTCACATCCACAAAATCTTCAGCCGCCCTGAGTGCCGCTAACTGAGTAGCAACAGTTGCTGGATAACTGTTCCAACGCAAACAGAATTGCTGGGCCGCCTCCGGATTGTGCATCATTTGGTTATTATTGATGGCTGGGGAAGGACTTGGCTGTTGTTGAGGAGTATTTTGGATGGAGCCCATTACCCCATTTATAGGAGCTTGTGGCATTCCCATCATGGAACCTCCAGTAGTTCCCGTCGTCATATTTGCAATTCCACCACCTGTACCACTATCAGTACCAACGGGTGAAGCCGCACTTTGCCTATTGGTAATACAGGATGGCATTCTATTATCTTTCAAAATATCAATCTCCCTTAATTTACTTTTTTCTAAAACACCAGGTCTCACATAATCTCAGTTTTTGTGCATTTGCACACAGTCAATCAGAAAAATCAGCAAGCGCGCATGTCCTCATGTGCACACATTTCATATACACACGTCCACACGTGCAACTTTAAATTTCAGTCAATAAATTTGAGCATCAATTATAGTATGATCACACTTTGTTACTTTTTTCACACAAATTATCACTAAATGAAATGATATTTCTCTATATCCTGTCAATAATGAAAATGAATTTGACGTAATGAAAAATAATTTTGCTTAAGTATTTTATATAGTTTTTTTTGTGAGATCAGATCACAGCGAATGGCACAAAGAACGCATACAATTTTTTTACATAGTGCAATGCGGGAGGTAAATTGACGCTGTTCAATATCAAACTTTAGTAGGTATACTACTACCACTGCTATACATATATCAACTAGTACTTATAATATTCTACACACAAAGACAAAAAAAAACAAATCAAATCAATGAGTTTTCACGCACAAACTTTTATATCAACAACCCATTCACGACTTTTTTTTCATTTTCACTCAATATTTTCACTAATTTTTTTACTCATAAAAATCCCTAATCACATTTTCCACTTTTTTAGATCTGATCTTGATATAAAAACCAGATCTCTTTTGTTCTCTCTGTATTTTTATTCCAAGAACGCATATAAAAATGAGTTGATATACTCTAAAAGCATATTATAAGAATGCTATATATCGTGTAATGCTTTTTTCTCTGTATTGTTGTCTTGTCGGTCGGTGTGAGTGATGCTGGAGGAGGAAAAGCGTTTCTCAGAAAATGTTTAGAGCTTCAACATCGTCGTCGTCAACATCATCATCATCATCATCCGTCACCCTTCATTATTGCCTATCCTGTGCCTATGTCCTTGGACATGAAGCACATAGCAGCAAGCCTAGCATTTCATTACCAAGGGCTCCCCTCGTCCTCTTCTCGTCTTTCCTCCCTGTTTCTTTTTAACAGTAACATAAAGTGAAAAAAGACGAGGAACGGATAACAATCAGCATCATGATCATGTAAAAAGTACCCTTTCTTTCTTAGCTTTTTTCCACAAACTATATTATACACACATGCAGTTCATAGCATGTTAAGGTTATATAGGGCAGTGGGCACAAAATAACGTAACGCAAGTTATATTACATTGTTGTTCTTTTGTTTACTACCCCATCATCATCATCCCGACGACCGAATACTCTGTCCATCCGTTTTGTACGCACACATTGCAATATTCTTCGTCTCCATGTCTTGTTTCAACTTCAACACTATCCAATCCAGGAGAAGTGGTTGAACCATGGGCAATCTAAAACATTAGTGTATGATATGAAGATGGGGCAAAACATTTTTACAGATATTTTTTTGTAGCTGTCTCTGTCTACACTGCTAACATATAGTGCTTTGCTGTATATCTATCTTGATGCCTATAACAATCATGAAAAATGAAGGGATGAACGGTGAAATATTACTCTACTCTTTGTTCCCAATTCTCATCCCCTATACCTCTCTCGTTATAGTAGACATTCAATATAGCTTGATTGTTGCTGGATAGAGCTTTTTCTACGATAGCATTTCCTGACTACAAGCTTTTTTCGTACTAGAAAACGAACTATAACTGTTATGTTTTATGTCTCCGTCTGGATTCTGAGTATACTTTTATTATCCTTGTCGCTCAAAAACGTATTGCTTTTTAAAAAAAATGTCTTGCAGTGATGGTGTCTATTATATCATCATATCCCCCCTGCCTCGAAGTTCCCTAGCGTATTTTAGTAGATTTTGTTTCACCAGACACCAGAGAAAAAAATGTTTCGAATTTCAGCTTGCAAGATGTGGAAATGTGGAGTAGGGGTGGTGGTTGTTGAGGGATGATGCGGTGATGCGAGGAGGAAATTTCTAGCAAAAAAATTGTACCCCTTGAAAGGATATTTTTTGTGTGTTAAAAAGTCCCTAGAATGTACATATCCCCGCGAGCAAAGTAAGCGTGGGTAATATATTATAGTGCAGTGGTCATTGTTATATGACAACTCATTATTTCTTGGATGTACTAAAAAGGGCGAATTCGGAAGGGAATAGGGAATATATATATACATATATCATAGCGCATAGCAAAAGCATGAATGTAATATAATTTTTCTCTCTTTTTTACGCTTCAAAGAATATTTCAGAGGTTTGTGAAATATGAAACAGATGAATATGTATGTATGCATGATTATCAAAGATTTATACTGCTAATGATGCCACAATGAAAATGAAACGTACTAAGTCGAATTTAGATGAGTCGGTCAGGGAAATCATTAACATCTTTGAATGTTGAAGCCGTACAATCTAGACCACGAAACATCTACATAAATATAAAATTAAATTTTTGTGCTTTTTATTTTGTAGTAACATCCAACATATTCAATACGGGAATAAAATAAATGGACGCATATTCATTTCATATAAACCATTAGCTACTCTAGTGTTTCCAAAATAATTAAACGTTGAAACTCGATCAACAATTCTTTTACATCATTCCATGCTTGGTTTTAATTAAGACATGGGAGTTATCTTAAATAAGTATTACATCTAAGTTTACATAATGATTACAGGTCTCATAACAGATTTTGTGTTTAGCTCTGCGTGTTTTTCCTTGTTTCGATTGCATTGCAATGCTCTTTGTATCCATTAAACTTGGAAAGTATAGCGATAGTAATGATAATAAAACGGGTGTACATTTAAAAATGGAATGCAGAGCAGTACAGAGAACTAATTATTGTAAAATAATGTTTAAAAGTACTACTCTTGAGTAGTAGATAGCATATAATATAGTTAGATTAGATGAAAGGGAAATCCATTTAACTCTTCAAATAGAAGAGAAAATTGGGGGAATGATGATAACCTCATGGATAGCAAGAACAATTTACTCGTTCTCAGTAGCTGCAGAGTCATCATCACTGGCAAGGGACGAGGCTAAATTACTATGGCCGTCTTCGGCTTCATCGGAAGAGTATGGGGTGACAATTCCGCCGTCGACGGCCAGTTCGACACTATCTGCGCAGCCCCATCCCACTGCATCTCGGTTGTAGCCCACTCCAGCTTTGAGGAATACCGGAACATCATCCACTACAAACGCTTGAGCGCTCATGAAGTCCTTTAGTATATTCCTATTCAATGGAAAGAGAAAATATTGGAAATGTTAAAGAGTTTGTCATTCTTTTCGTTTGGAAGAAATGAAAAAGCTTTCATGTATCAAGTACCAAGCATCCGGAGATGACACAGTGTGCAACTTTGGTGATGGGAAGCCGTTGAAGGTGCCTCCAGCAACGAGAGTGTAAGCGCCCATGTCCCCAAAAGCGAGCCATTCACCTACCTTCATCTTTGGTAGGAACTCGCTAGAGCACACTTGATCAAGCCCGTCACATGTTGGTCCCCAGATGGAACACTCATACTTTGTACCATCCAATTTCTAATTGTAGAACATACACGTTATATCATTATCTTTAAATGCGACATGGATCTCACCACATATAATAATCTGTTAACAGGAATGGTGTATGTATAGCTGGTTTTATAAAGGCAAATTACTTGTAAGTCCAATAGTTCTGGATGAACAACATGATGGTCATACAAAAGGCAGTTGAAACTGCCATAGATGCCATCATTGATGTAGTACATGTAACGGGTTTCTTCACCCTTCACTTCACGAATGGAGTGAATTTGGGCAACCAGGGTGAAAGCAGAAGCGACATAAAAACGGCCCGGCTCTGCAATTATCTCCACGCCACAACCCACGGGAAAGAACGAATCCAGTGCATTGTTAACCACTCCTGCAATCTGTTTACAGCACAAACAAAATTATAGCAACCACTCTTTTCGAAAGTAATAAACCGCAGTTTGCACACTAAAACATGTATTCACATAAGTACTTCAGAAATTGATGTGCCAGCATTTCCAGGAAATCCACCACCAATGTCCAAAAGATTGAAGTCATATCCAAGCTCTCGTGCAGCATAGTCAAAAAGCAGCCTTGCAGAGGCAATAGCTCGCATAAAAACAGGCGGATCACCACATCCAGATCCAACATGGAAGCTCACACCAACAACGTCTAAGTTCAAGTCCTTTGCAACGTTAAGCAAATCAGTTGCTTCTCGAACAGTCACACCGAATTTCATACCCAAAGGGCATTGCGCAATTTCAGCCTCGCAACGAATGCTAACAACCAACCTAAAGGAAAAAATGCAAAATTGCTTTAAAATATTCGCAATGGCAGCACACTACAAGTAAAGTGTAAAATACATGGAAGACTCACTTTGCCCCAGGTAGATATCTCTTAAGTTTGTACAACTCTGTCTCGCTGTCAAATGTCACAGTCTTCACACCAAGGTCTCTAGCAGCCACAATATGAGATCGGGGCTTAGCAGGATTTGCAAAGATGATATCTCTCGGAGTAACTCCAAGGTCCAACACCTTCTTCATTTCCACCTATTCCAATGAAGTATTTTATTGCATTATAAAGTAAAAGTAGACGTGAAGATATAAATATCAGCATGATTAATGTGTGCATGGTATGGTGTATAGTGTATAATCTAACCTTAGAGGCACAATCAAATCCAGTTCCAAGTCCAGCAAGAGTTTCCAAGACCAGGGGTGAGTCGTTACATTTAACCGCTGATTTGGAGAAAGCATATTTTAAAATTATTTTACAACCTTTGTACTTGTTAGGCTGTAATGCATAATGTGATAATTTCTTCAAATTTTTATACCATAAAAAGGTCGAACGCGAGGCATGTGAGTGATCCATTCGGCATGTTTGTTTATGACTTCACCAATATCGCAAACAAAGAAAGGTTCTTCAAGTTTCTGTGTGATTACATTTCATATACGCAAAACGAATTAAATTTGAGCTCAGGATTTTTTAAGACTTTTCGTGCCTTTTTTTTATGTAAATGCTCTGCTGCTTTCTCTCACGTGTTCTCGAATCAGATCCGCAGCGATTTGCTTAGCGTCAGGACTAGAAGGCATGATCCGCATTCGCCGATTATCAAACAGTAAGTCCAACATGGCAATGTTGGTGTTCTGATTGTTCTTTCCACTTGAATCCGAGGGTGGCATTTCCATTTTTTCAGTCTGTAAAAGCCAAAAGTAATATTGATATAAAAGCTACATTTTCTACAAGTTCACATAATACTACTTAAAAGTCAATGAATGGAAAGCATTGTGTTATGTTGAATTATTCCAGTGGTTAAATTTGGTGATAATTTGATGAAAGGGATAATTTTATATTAATTTATATAATTAATAAAATTTCATAAAATATTATTTGTTCATACAAAGTTTAATATCTCATGCGCATCATTTCTAATTTACTAAAACAATCTTGAGGCATTTATCATATTATACCATACTCGTCCCACAATAAAGATGAGATCATTGGAATAAAAATTAATGAGTACCAAATAATATGTATTTATTTGGTGTTTATTTGGTATTTATAATTTTTTTTGTAAACCTCCACTGATTGACAGTATGTCATTCGACTTAAATTTTATACCAATCTCAAAGCAGTATACGACTGCATCAGACTAGTTCTTTTATTAAGGAGTCGCATTTTAATAAAATAAATCCATAAGATCAAAATATTGGAAGAGTCATCAAGAGTAATTGACGTATAATGAACTTGTGATAATGCGCACAATGTAAGTAAGCCAGCGACATACTTCGACATAACGTATCGAAGTTCTTAGAAGTGGGGGTGTGCGTTATAAAGGCAAATGTACTGTTTGACTGATTAAGTTGCAATTTTTCTTGTGGCAACCACCCAGAGCCAGACTGGTTGAGTGTGAAAAAGAAAGTCTTCACGTCAGCATAATATCCAGTGCCGACCGCTAGAAACTTTTATGAATGAGACAGATCTCGTTCTAAGTTTGTCTTAATTGCAATAAATATCAGGCACTAACCCGAGGTTTTATAGATTACATACCCAACTTTATAATAAGTAGTTGTCACCTAACTGCGGAATAAGTCGTTAATTTGCTTGGAATGTGGAACTGAGTGCAAGCATAAATTATAATTATCTCGATTTTTTCAACCAATAAAATTTGATTTTTAAATGTGACGTAAGAGCAAAAAGGACAACATACTTTCAATAGTTCAGTCAGATAAAAATTTATTCTCTATTTTGAGGATTAATTTGGGGAATGTTGCGGTCATATTTTACAAACGACCTACTGAACTTCTTTCGCCACCCAAAACCTCTGGAAAATCTTGATCAAGATAAGAAGGTACATAGGTGGATATAGCATATAGTTTTTCAGCTTCATGGTACAAGAAAAACTGCAGAAGTGCAAATCTGACTAGATCAGTCTTGCTTTTTTTTATAAGAGTGACCTTTTTACCTAGACAGACAAATCAACACGAATGGACATAGTGTGATATTGATATGTGTTGGACTTAAAATGTATAGTAACAGGACTATGAAAACACGAGTAAGACATTGACTGCTATAACAAAATGATAAAATAACACGAAGAAGTGACAAGACATCTTCTTATGATGGCAAATTGTTTGTCAGTCTATCTAGAGCATAAAATGTTAATTTTGTTCATTTCCAGGTTAAGCTACTTCAAGGTTGCAAGAGTCTCATTAGTTTGTAATTTTCCTAGAAAATTTTAAACAAACGTTTTTGCATACAAGATATAAATACACTTCCGCTTAAATGCATTCTGTTGTTCTGTTAGCCATGTTTCGTTTGGCTGATTGCATTGCAAGTTTTATGAGTGTTTATCTCTGTGGTGTTTTCCTTATCTCAAGTCTTACATTTTATGTCCTCAAGGCGAACTACCAACCAAGACCTCTCCAAAGCAGATTATTCAGACGACAGAGACACAGATTGCATACTGTGTAAAGAATGTGAAAATGCATGCAAAGATTTGATACGATTGGAAATTGGTATCTACAGCAGGAATCTATGCAATGAACGTGTCGTCGTCGTGAAAATCATAAGCATGATTCATATGATTAATGTGTTAACCACTACTAAATATAATATGAAGAGCAATTCTCGTTTTTCAACGGTTTACAACGGAACGACAGACAAGATGCAAGCCACATGAAGTTGAGGCAGTTCATTTTTCTTACAAGAGGGAAAAAATATAATCTAACAAGTATATAAATAGGAGGAGTTTAACGTGCAAAGAAATAAGCATTGATCTTCAATCTTTGTGGATCTGATTTTTCATAAAAATTCATACTAAAACTATATATCGTTCTTTTGAATGGCTCTTTCAAGCTAACAAACAACTATGAGCCACTACTGCCACTGCACACAGCTATACAACCTGTTTGTCAAAAGTTGAAAATAACTCACTTTTACCACAATAAAAATCCTGCAATAATTTCTGTCACGCCATTTTCTATTAAATAAATAGTTGCATGTATACATTATGCGTATTGCAAATTGCAAAGCAGGCGAATGAATATGCCAATGATCTTTTCTTGGACTTTCTGGAACTCTTGGTTTACCTTACAAATAATATGTCTGGCATTGATAATTTCACATTGTAAATGATTGGCTCAAAAGATTATTTCAATCAAACAAAATTTGCTTTAAATCAGTACGAGAATACAAAAAAGGAATTTAATTACATGCTACATTAATAAAGGCTTAATCCCTAATAAAAATTAGCTAAATTACAACAATTTACAGATTTCTGTATAAATGAAATGTGAATACGTAGCACGAAAACTTTGTGTTATGAAAACTTCACTACACCGGTACTGATTGGTATTCTAAAGTGATAGCAACTTCCTAGTACAGTTGAATGATATGATGATGATACGGCGCTTATTTTTTAAAGAAAAAATTGAAAACTTTCAAAAAAGGGATTTTGTGTGCTTACCTTTTAGTTTGTTAGATATCTAATTAGAAATTTCAAAAAGTCAGTTTAATTTGTAATTGTACTGTTGACAATTTTAACAAAAATTTGATTTAGTTTAGTTTACTAAATGTTTTTTCCGAGACTGTGTAGTGAAGTGTGCAGAGCCGAGCCAGCTTCAATGAAGCAAGATGTCACCTCTTCTGTTTCTTACAGATAACTGAGCTCTTTTAACTTTTGGAAACAGGTTCATCATCTCGTTTGAGTCTGATTAGTTTGTTCATGAGCTCTATCTTGTCTGCAGGTCTACAAAATACATGTACATGATTGAGTGATGAATGCTGAATGGACTTTTTTATATGTACATTTCATATACACATTACATCCCATATGCATAAAAGTTGAGTACATTAAAATTATTCAAATGATTTTAAAGCACATGAGCATCATCATCATCGAATTGAGATTTGTTTGTTAAATTTCCTCTGACCTGAAGTGGTTATACAAGATACAAGTAGTTTTATGTATAACAAATATCATTCTCTAAACACAAATTACGTTCAACACTTAATGAAAAAGTGTTCAGCATTCTGTTCAGCACATTACAGTAATCTCGTGCAGTTAGCGTAATAACAAAGTAACGAAACGTTATCATATCTTATGCACTTAAGCATACACAAAAGTTAAACTTAAGTAATAAGATATAACAATGTCCACTCCACTTCTCAGACAAATATTATTATCCGCCCTTGTCAGTCAATTCGTCATTAAGCTAAGCTGGATTTACAACGAAAATTGTCAATAATTTCTAATTACATGTAACGTGCATACGTGCATTGGGATTCAAACATGGCATTTATGTTATGGGATTTTACATTTAAAAATCTTGAATTGGTTGACGAATGTGAATGGTGTTGTTTCTGTTTAAAATGAATTTCCTAATAAATTTCAATGTATGCCTAACAATTCAAGAAAACATGGAAAAATTAGTTATCTAATTTACGTGAAAGTGGTAATTGTTTGATTTGTAGGTGGTGGACAGATTTGGGAATTTTTTCTAGTTTCTGCGTTTTTATACTTGTTGCCTTATTTCCGCTAGAGACTTTTCGTTTTTGATTTCATTAGGAATTTTTGATACGAAAACATGAGATTGTGATAGCAAGATTTCCAAAAATCGTTTTCTGTGGCTTCGGATTTGCATTGCCCAAAATGCGTCAGAATGGGTATGACACAGACGTTAATGCAAGAAAGGATAATGATCGAGATACCGATCATACGATACCATAATGATACAACGAATAAGATTTAACTTGGGTTCATTTGGTAGAAACAAACTGACGAGATGACGATGGAGGATTATTGTTTGTTTTCCTGTGCCCAAAAAACATAAACAAATGTAAAGCTTTTTATTTTGGTTAATGGCGATATTGGATTTGCCAGCGATATGGCGGTGACTCGGTTGAAAACTGTCTTTAAAATACTGTTGCGACAATGATATTTGAAGAATTACTTAGAAATTCTTAGACAAAAATATTGATCACAGATCATTGACTACCTATTAATTATTGCCTCTAAATTATTGTTAATTTATGCATTCATACTGATTTCTTCAAAAGGTCTACACAAATAAAGAAATTCATGAACAAAAAGCATGCTTAAAAAATTAGTTGCGTCTGGAATGCGCGTACGTCTTTATATCGTAATCTCCTTATTCTAATCACTAATCACTGTACAGCTGCTTAACATGTCCGCATAATATTCTTGGTTGTTTTACATTTTATTGCGAAAAACAACGTTACATGTAATGACTAATGACTCATTATCGAAAGACAAAATTTGAAGTTTCAAAAATGAAGTACCATAGATGTGTGCGTGTGTTATCCTTTTTCTCAATGTGCAGCAGGTGTTTGTGGAAAATCGTGATTCATCGTGACATAAATCAGTACAAAGGCGAAATTTAACACCGTTGATCTTACTGTTATCTGGAAAGATAAACAGGAAGCAAAAGTCATAAAAATGAAAATTAAAATTACATGGATAGACAAAAACAACAGACTTCATTTATTATGACCATGACCATATAAAAGTTATTTGAAAAGATGCTACGAGACATTAAAATGCGAAACTAACCTTTCCAATTTTACTTTTAGTAATCATTATTTTTTAAAGAAAACTACTAAACTCATTTGTAGGAATTACATCTATAAATCATGAATTGTATCGATTTTAACTGATTTTCCACTGAACCAATGCAATGCAGCACGATAAATTAAGACTGATATGATCCAACAGCGTAGCAAGATACTCGACCCAATATCTACCTTACGCCTAATTTTATTTCTAAATAAATTATTTTTAATCGACATCAATATTAGCTAATTCACGTTTTAATAAATTAATCAATACTAATACCAAATACTGATTTAAGAATTCTCTCCGAAGAAAAAGCATCTAGTTCCCTCTGAGAATTACATAATACGTACAATGTCGCTCCTTCAACTGAAATATTACAAAGCTACAATTTTTTTATCTTTGAACAGATTGTTTTTTGTTTTAAGAAAGCTATGAATGAAGATTGGTAACTGAAACACAATAGACTTTTAGTTATGCGTGTGTCCTCTTGTGACAGGTTATGTCTATGTAAAACCAGAATAATGGTATGAATCATTACGAAAAAAACTAAATTGATGTACATACGAATATCCTGTTTGGAGGGGTTACCGGACATTCCCATCACATTTATACTACAACAAAAAATTCCATATTACCATTGCATTGCATGAATCATGGCCACCTTGTCATCATGAATGGATTGCCTTTTATAAATATTTGTCGTAATAAACCCCTTTTAACTAACTCAATCCGGCAGGTAGCAGACTTTATTTGAGTGACAGTGACAAACCGAGCATGATGCGAAGCCAAAGGTATACTTGGTGAAGTCAGCAACACAAGTTTACTTTTGTTTAGATTTTTTAGAGTTAAAGGCTTTTGTAACAACACAAAAAGTATTTAATGCACTACTTCAAACATTTATTATGTTTAGTATGTGCGCAAACACCGTTATGTATTGTCATTTACAAACTACAAAAAAAAAGATATGGATCTCGTAAATAATAACCTTTAGGTCAGCTAAAATCAATATCAAACATGAAATGCAAAGCCACCAATATCCTTTAAATGTTTGTTTTGACACATCATTAAATGGTCTCGTTATTTTCGCAATACTTATCTACGCATCTAACATTTCATGATAGCCTCGCAATCGCAAATCACAATGCGTATGAGTGCTCATGTGTAATTTTAAATTTAAATTGATATAACTATGTATCATCATAGCATAATACAATTGTTTAAAAATAAATTAAACAGCCAATTCGGAGTATGACTTTTGTACCTAATTTATTGTTAGTTTTAAACAAAAATTAGATTATTAATGGTACAGCAATTCTTGTAATTTTCTTTGAAATTCGGAGAGAAAAAGATTTTATTCCAAAAATTGGGAGGGATGATGGAATATGGAATCATTGCGCATTGTTGCACTTTGCAGTAATCAATAGCGCTAACAGCTAAGCGAGCTCATTAGGAAGTTGGATACAATATGTACACTCGATTGACTTTTTGGAAGTCAGAATCATCAAAAACTAATAACTCAAAATTAGTAATTAATTGCGACTTCCGAAAATTCAGTTAGACTAAAAATGAAATCTTAAAAGAGCAATTATTGAAGTTTGAATGCACATTAATTTTATTTATACAACTGTTTCTGGTTAAATAATTAAAAAGTAATCATAGCTGCAGTTATATAGTATTAAGCTATCATTTATGTACACACTATTTTGATGTTCGTAATGAATACGTAGTTGCCCGTTGCATGCATAAATATTGGTACTTTATCAATAAACTTAGCTTTATCATCACACAGACAGGTCATTTTTTCTTTTATCTTGCTAAAACATCACATTCCCAAACTACAGAGTTGCGATTTCGTGAACTTTGCTTTCTGCGTAAAAATTAAACTGGTTAAAGCGCATTGCACTTGTATAAACATAACTGCAAGAGCGAAAGATTAGACTAGACTCTTGGAAATGGAGAAATGAAAATAAACGCACGTTACGTAACGTACTAACATGCAATTCTGAGTAGAAATATTGTTATCTCTGGAGAAGTATTATTTATCAACACTGTTCCATGAACAAATCACTAAGATATGGTAGCATTACATATGTAATTAACTTACAAGAATAAACGTGAAATGATCGTAAAATATTCTTGTTTAATGAATGAATAAGTGTGCGCATCATTTTCAAAATAATTGTTCAAATGTTTATGCGACACGATGCGCAACGATATATGTGAATGAGCTGAAATGGGTCGGGTGATAGCACCTATAAATATGCGTTCATATGCAAGATAGCTGATTTCAGAGCTAGATTGAACGCCAAATTTTAAATAGAAAAAAATGTTGTCTATCAATTTCAATTCACAGTCAAGAAATATTTTCAATCTAGAAATTACAATTCAAAAAATAAGGGGACTGCTTCGTTGTTTGTGTCACTTCAACGTTTTGAATAGTTTTTATTACAGAAAGACGATTTTTGCTATAGCAGATCCATGAGAACACATGTAGATTGTAGTAATTCCGAAATAGCACGAAATAATTAACTACTACGTAATTCGGGAGAAAAGATGTTTTAATTGACTTAGGGAAAAGTTCAACTTGGACAAATACAAATGCTTCAGCTATTAATAATTTCATAAAGATGATGCAGTTTGCAATGTAAAGCATTTTTAAACTTTTCTCTTCACAAGCTGGAAGGCATCGGTATCACGAGGTATTTAGAGGGTGATTTGATTAGATAGCTGCAATATTACTGATGTCACTGGTGGTTCCAAAATCAACCCTTAAATACTATAATCGTATGTCATGAATTACATTCGTGATATGATTTGGCTAAAGATCCAACGTATATGATCCAGGCAGAAGGGGGCAAGTCAAGTACATCATATCACAACTCACAACACATTATAACATCTCTCATAATATTGTGTCGTGGTGATCGGTGATCCTCTTCCTCATAGGTAGTCCTATAAATTACTATTATCTAACTCAAGTCACAACAGTCAGTCAGATAAAGTAAAGTAGAAAATAGAAAGCATCACCACATCTAACATCCCTTTGTTCAGCCCACTCTAGCTAAATCCAATTCAGCTAGAGATACATTGTTGGATAGTAATAGTAACTCAACTTTCAAGCAAGCTCAAAATTTTCTGCCCCATCGTAATCGTCTTTCCTCTAGAAGTTAATGAAAAAGTATATATGAACTACAGTGGGGGGACATGATACACACTATTTTAGAGTATAAGTTCATTTGTCATATTTCCAGTAGCTTATAACTTCCTATATCATTTTTTCATCTCTAAACAATTCAGAAAAAGCTCATCAGTTGTGTATAATTCAGTTTTTCACGAAAATCTTTACAACAGATAATATTTCTGTTGTTAATTTCACATGTATGCAAGGCAGATGGACAGAATATTTGATCCGTCAGAAGGGACCACGGACCAAACACGACAGCAGGCAACACGCAAAAAAATCCGAAAGGGTAAAATTGTTAAATAGGTAGGTACATATAAAGTTGTACATACATAACAGTGTGCATATAACTGGGTATATATAAAAATTTGTATATATCTATCTGTATATTGTAAGCATGTATGTATGTAGCTATGTATGTATTAATATTGCACAGCGATATTAAAGAAAATTACAAACTCTTCTCTCACATCAGATGAAGCACGTACTCCTTTTTTCCATCTGTAGCATAAAACGCTATATCCCAAAAACTATATACAAGTTTGTGTTGAATGTAAAACTGAATGGACTCTTGTTTAATACTGGATCAACTTTTTCAAAGGGTTATACACGAACGCAAGAGTTTTTGTACATAAAATTTTTGGTTGCTCTGTAAGATAATCCTATGCAAGACATGGACAAGAAAGTATGAAATGTTTTTTTTTTCACACACCACCAGATACAGCAAATATTAAGCTGAGTATTCCCTTTTCACACCTGTGCATTTTTCTTCATAGCAAATAATATTTGAGAAATATAAGGACAATACATGTAAAACTGTATTACTTAAAGTTTTCTGAGTAAAACAATGCTGGAGAGGAACATACAGATAAATGACATTGTTAACCCTTCATAAAGAAAAAAAGGATTTCCTGCAATATAAAATGAAAGCTTAAACATAAGACTTATGTACGCATAGCTAGTGTGCCATGTGAATTTGTCACATTACCAATTGTTTTGAAAATCTAAACCAATTGATATGATTTGCAATTAATTAGGGATTTACGAGTATAGTGTAAACACAACGGGAATTTTCGCATAGTTCCTTGAACGAAAAAAATTGGTTTCTTTTGTAAGTTTTTGCAACTGCTGCGGCCTTAAATAAAGCATAGTGGAAAATAGCTTGCCTTTATTCTGCAAAGAAAGTTCTCTCTTCCGTGCACTCTGCACAATCGTCATCATACACCAAAGCGAGCTGTATAATTATTTCACGTGAAATGTTATTCTAAGAAATTTTTTCGCATTGTGCTTGTGTGATTCATGTAATGCTACTTGAGTTGAGTTCTGGCTAGCGTAACTTTGTAACTAAAAGAAAATGTGCTTGGAAAAAGCAAAAAGAGGAAAATGGATATGCGATAATTGATATTGTGTGAATGAAACAGTGAGATTTGTCTGGATGATGGCAAGGAACAAAAGAAAATTTGAAACGAGATTGAGTTATATTGAGATTGGAAAAAATGGTGATTGTGTCTTCGGTGAAGAACTTGCCAAAGTCAAAAAAGAAATCTGTCGGCTCTTCAGGAGCCGGAGGAGGAGTGGCGACGGGGAATAGCAAAAAGGCTGGGGAAAGTAAAAATGCTGCCGTTACAATTAAAAATAGTAAATTCTCTAAACCAACTCCTCGACCTCTCGTGGTTGCGACGACCAGTTTGGTGGGAGTTGGAAGGGGAAAGGTCAAAACAACAAGGAATAATACACTGCCACTTCCTTCACCCAAAGCGGGG
Source organism: Entomobrya multifasciata (assembly GCA_034693345.1). NCBI lineage: Eukaryota > Metazoa > Arthropoda > Collembola > Entomobryomorpha > Entomobryidae > Entomobrya > Entomobrya multifasciata. The sequence continues at coordinate 22,905 of JAQFXM010000440.1, forward strand.
TAAGATGATGATTTTTTTGGGAACAAAACTTTTTGTGCAAAAATTGGTTATTTTTGTGCAGAAATTTAATCTGATTTTTTTTAAATTTTCATATTTATAAAGCTTACTCAGTTCAAATGGACCACGAATTCACGCACAAAGAAAATTTGCTCAGGGAGCCAACACCGCCTTCAGCACCTCAGGACTGGCTTCCGTACACAGCCCTGCGGTTACACCAACAAAGGATGGTAATAAATTCAGGAAGCGTGTTCTGACACCCATTTCGCCACCATTAAAGAGACCAAAGACTGAGGATTTCTTAACTTTTCTTTGCTTCCGTGGTATGCATACTTAAATGTTTTTTGCAAAAATCATGTAATTTTCTAGCAAAATAGAAATAAATTTTTTAATCATTGATATTCACAGGAACTCCTGCTCTTCCACCAGATTTAGACTATTTTCAATATTCACAACCTTTACAAGTAGAAGGGATCCAAGTACAAAATAAAAAATCAAAAGAAGTAGCATGCATGTCCACCGATACAGGGACTTCAACGAGTATTTACACTTTGCAAAATGCGGTTTCAAATAAGACTGCTACTGTTGCAGTGTCAAACGGTAGCGCTCCTGGTAATGAAAGTAGCAAAATCACAGGTACAGCAACAGCTTCTGGGTCAGGGTCAAATGCGAGCCGTAATGGAAAGCATTCAGTCAAGCTATTATCGAGTAGTAAACGCAGTTCTATGGCAAGTGGAAGTTCTAGTAAGAATGTCGCTGGGGCAAGTACTTCGACGAAGGAGAAAGCGCCGGTGGAAAGTTCGGTGATGAGTAGTGCAGTTCGTAAAATATTACCAAATAAGAAGCTTGTAACTGGAAAAGTTTTGAAGAAGGTGGTGGTGGCGGCGACACCGGTGCCCCAGATTTCTCCAAGTACTTCGAGGATTAATGAGCAGGAGGCCAAATTTGCGATGACAGCTTTAAAGCTGAAATATCAAGAGAAAAGATTGGCCAATGCAAGACCTGCAAAATCTCTGATTACAATGTTGACCAAGAAAGGTATTTTGAGAAGCAAATATTTTGAATGCAAGATAATATGATTTTGTAGAATTGCTAGAAAAAACCATATTTTATTTTTAGTCAAGGAAAGAAGTATGGTTCTAACAAGATCCAGGGCAAAGACAACTGTTGGACCTTTAAAAACAAGTCCATTGCAAAGAAAGCGCAACCAACCGATTATTCGTCCACCAGCGTAAGCAACATATTGATTGAAAAATTACTTTGGAAAAAAGGAATTTATCACTTACAATTTTTTCTTATTTTCCAGAAAACCTGCACCGAGAAATGTACCATCTCCTGATATTATCCTTGGCGTGACTCATTCTCCAGTAAAACCACTGGAATCTAGCAGACGATCATCATCTTCGTCCTCTGAATCTGATTCAGAAGCAGAATCCAAAAAATCGTCTTCTTCTCATTCTTCATCAGACAGTGAGGAGGAGGAACCTGAAACCACTACACGTTCTTTGAGAAATGGCAAGGAACTTGTCGCAAAACCGAAAAATAGCAACAAAGCACAAAAGACATCCCTGTCAATGTCATCCACCGGAAAAAAGTCTTCCTCACCTTCATCAAGGCGAATGGGAACAAGGGCCTCCCACCGCACAACGAAATCTCCTCTACGTGAACTTCCAATGTGGAATGTTAATTTTAAGAAAAAGAAAATCCTTGCTAAATATAAGAAAAATGGTGCAGCGAAAGCGAAAAGTCTGAAAGCTGCAGCGATAGCCAAACATTCTTCACAAACTAAAACTACAAGATCATCTTTACGCAAACTATCGGGGTAAGTTGAGACACTTTTTCCTTCTGTTAACTTACAAACACAAGTTATTTATACCGTTTTATTTTTAACAATTTCACAGATTTGATAAAGGACGTCCATCAAGAAAGACAAAAGAAACTGCTGCCATTTATTTAGGATTGTTAAACAAGGGCTTCAGCTCGGATGACGATGAGAGCAATGTCGAAAGTGAAGGAGAAGAGAGAGCTTCTTCCGTTGGAGACACGAGTGCCTCTGAAACAAATTATTTAGAAAAACAATATAATGCTTCCTTAAAACATACATCCTCTCCTAAAAAGAAAGATGGAAAATCATCATCATCTTCATCATCCAGCCGACTCCGTTCTCAACAAGACAGTCATCAAAAGTCTTCTTCCAAAGAGGATCACAGTAAATCAAGTAAATTGAAACACAAGGACAAATCTTTATTGAAAAAAGAAAGTGAAAAGAAAGAAGACAAACCTTTGCCTCGGGTACTTCGTAGTCGTAGTAGTGGCTCTGTAGACAGTAACAGTAAAAGTGACTTTATCACGGCTGCAGAAAGGCGTCGGATTTTAATGATGACTTGTGGAAAGAATGAAGCTGGAGCTGCTAGAAAATCAGCAAAAATAATTTCGCGTGGAAAGAGGGGCAGTAATTATTCGTCGTCTGATGATGAAAGATCCACGCAAAGCGGAAGTGGATCAGAAGAAATTGATCACGATGAGGAGGACGAGGAGAAAGATGAAGATGAGGATCAGAATGAGAATGAAACTCAATCTGAAAGTGATGAAGAACTTGAAATTAAAGAGCAAATAATTACTAGAAGAAATTCTACGGCTTCTCCCATGTCGATTCCGAGTTCAAGGGGAAGCAGAGCGAAAGTTAAAAGGGTTGCTGAATTGATTAGCGAATTTAAAAGAAGTGATAGCAAAAGCCCTTCTTCGAATAGGTCTTCAAGTTCTAGCCCTGTTGGAATTAGGTCAAAGAGTGAAAGTGAGGATAGTAAATCAATTGTTTCTGATCGAGATAAGGATGATGTGAAAGGGCTAATCGAGCGAATAGATGATGATGTAGAGGAGGAGGATGAGGAGGATGAAATGGATGTGGATACAGAAGATGATGGGGAGGAAGACGTTGAAGATGCGGATGATGAAGATGAACAAGAGAAAGTTGTGCAAGATGTGGATATAGATGCGGATGATGAAGAGAAAGAAGATGAAGAGGATGAGGAGGATGCTGAAGAAGTGAAAAATATTGTTGATGATGAAGAGGAGGAGGAGGATGATGTGGTGGCAAGTCCTGCCGTAAGTGTACCAGCTAGTGTTAAAGGTGACGAGTTGGAAGACATTGATGATGACGTGATTCCGTCGCCAGTCGCTAGCCCAGTACAACATCAAAATACTTCGACCACTGATTCTTCAGCTTCTGAGGTTGAAAGTGAAGTGGAGGAGGAGGATGAAGAAGAGGAAGAGGATCCTCCAGAACCAGTTCCCAAAGTAGATATGTGGTGTCAGGTAGACATGGATCTTGAAGAAGAAGAGGAAGAAAAGAGGAAGCAAGCTGAGAAACTTGCAGAAGAGGAGAAATTAAAGCAAGAGGCTGCGACTGCTGCAGCAGCAAAAGCTAAGGCAAAGGATTCTGCTGACGCTGCTGCTGCGGCTGCTGCTAGGACATCAAGTATCCAGTTGCCCTTAAGTGAGCAGCAACAAGCTGAACTTCGTGAAGCGCAGGAAGAAGATGACGAAATTCAAGAAATTGGCCAGGTTATCAATAATCCAACAGCAATCAATCAGAACAATCGTCGCAGACGAGCTAGTCCATCACCTCCTATTGTTCCCGAACCCCAACACATACATCATCGCCCACCCCCACAACAACCTCAACCTGAACCAGTCCCAATGTCTATTCCTTTTCCAATGCCACCACTGTCAACAAGAACATCAAGCATAAGTTATACTTCTCATCATATAAATCTTGGAGGTTCCTCTGTTCCATTTGTACCTTTCTCTTCACGACCCTCAACTTCCGATTTATTTCCTCCACCTCCGTTGCATTTTGGCCATACACACCTTGTCAACAGTGTTCATCTAGTTGGAAGTAGCACGACAGGTCACGAAGTTGATTTCACCGGTGGACTGGGAAATCATCTGAGTGCACTCAGTATACCAGTTTCCGTTCCAACGCATCCTAGCTTCCCAAATTCTTTGCTACCACCCCCGCCAATGTGCATGGGACCAGGCATTGGAAGTGCTACAATGACAGCTACTTCTCTTCAAACACATATCCGCACTGTAGCTACTAATTTAGATATACCTCTAGTGCGACCTGTTGTAGGTTCAGCAGATACAAATATATCTTTTGGTCACTTTGGCCATCATTTGTTGGGTGCGCCACCCACAGCTAGCTTACTTTCTCGACCAATGGGCGCATGGTCCCAACCATCAGTTGTTGGAGCAGCAGCCGCCGCTGCTGCTGCAGCTGAAGCAAGAAATCACTATTCCGCATTTAGGCTTCCAAATTTACAGCCCCCAGTGTCCTCAAGCGCAGCAACTATGATGAGTAGTCAAGATTTGATAAGACCCCATGTCTCAACTTCACTTCCGGTTTCAATTGTTCATCCCCGCACAATGTCTCATCATCACCACCACCACCATCAACAACAACAGCAATTGCATGCACGGCCGCCACAGCCACCACAACAGCACCATCATCACCACCCCCATCAACATAGCTCTACCTCTCACTCTCACAGTTCGCAACAAAGAGATTCTAGCCATCATCATAATCATCCGTCTTCCAGTTCCGCTTCCACATACATGCAAAACTACAATCCTGAGTCAATTATCAGAAATCTTCCGAACGTTTCAATTGTACCTAAATTCGATAGATCTTCAGCAAAGACACTTCTACCTTCCCAGCAACCTAGTTCATGTAGTAGCAGTTCCAGCTCTAGCAAGAAGCACTCCAGTAAGAAAACTGAGGAACCTAAAAAGCCTGGGAAGAAGAAAAGTAAGCCCAGTACACTGCCAACTCCTTCAAGTCCTTTGACAGTAAGAAAGGATTCCAACCCAGCTACATATGTATCATCAAAACAGAAAAAGTAAGTTTTTTCCCGAATTAATTGATAATTTTAATTTTCCCTTCATTCAATTTTTATTGATTTAATTTCAAATTAATAAATTGCAGAAAATCTGATGGAAACGATACCAAAGAAAAATCTTCGTCATCTCATCCTCCAAAAAATAAGGATCCACCTGCTCCAGCTCCTGCACAGGCCACCAGCTTTGAACAACTTGTCACTGTGAAGCAAGAAAGAATAGAAAGTTCTTCAACGTCTCACTCGACCAGCACACATAAAGCTTGTTCGTCTAACAAGGACCAGAACAAAGGAAAAAGTAGTCCTGGACCTGCTTTATTACGGTTAGATCAAATTAAGCAGGAAGTAGTCTCCTGTTCCACTGCATCGTCTAGCAGGAAATCTCAAAGTCCTTCTATGGGGCATCGTAAGACACCCGACAGACCTTGCAGCTCAGGCTCTGCTAACGCCAGTGAGAAGTCATTACCCTCTGCAGAAGAAAATAAGAAACATGGAAGTAATGGAAGTAAAAAGTCATCAAGCAGTTCCAGTCATAAAAAGTTACTTGAAGCACCTACATATCATCCGACTGAACAAGAGTTTGAGGACCCGTTAAAATATTTTGATAAAATTCAGGCGGAAGCTGAAAAGTTTGGAATGGCTAGAATTGTTCCACCAAGAAGCTTTCGGGTGAGTTGAATGAATAATTAAATAGGTATGTTTTACTGTATGCATCTTTAAAATTTAATTTATTTTATTTTAATATAGCCGGAATGCAATGTCAACGACGACATGAGATTCACAGCATACAACCATTACATTCACAAAATGTTCAAACGGTGGGGCCCAACCGTTCAGGAGACCGAAGCTATTAAAGAACATTTGAAGCGTACAGATATGGATGTGTCAACTGTTCCAGTAATTGGTGGAATGGAAATAGATTTTTCCACTTTGTATCAAGCTGTGCAGTCATTCGGAGGTCTGAAAGAAGTGATCGAACAAGAAAAATGGGCGGAAGTAGCGGATCGCGTGCACATTCCAAAGGGCACACACGACAGAGGCACTAAATTAGATTCAGTTTACGTAAAGTATATACTTCCCTATGATCTCTTGTCGGAAGAGGAGAGAAAAAATTTGAGAAGTCAAGTTAAAGAAAAGTGGATCAGAAGGCAGCAAAAATTGCAGGAAAGATCTGGCGATTCATCAGAGGATGAGACGTCTGATGAAGATTCAATGGATGAATTGGATGATTGTGTGATAAAGGTAATTGGGGCAAACTGCGACTGCACTGCAAGAATAAATTAAATGTAATTTGCACAAATTTGTGCTTGCGAAAATTTGTTTTAATGGGGTAAATTATGGATTAAATAGGGAAAAGGAACTCCATTGAGTGCTTACTACAGAGTAGCTCGTAATACTGTGGGAATGATCTTTCCAAACGGAAAAGAACCACCAATTCAAGAACTTGAGGATGAATACTGGAAAATTGTAAGGGAAGGGAAGAAGCATTTATGTGTCTACTCTGGAAGTATTGATTGCGCTGGTGTAGGATGGGGCTTTCCAGCTCCAAAAGCTTCAGCCAAGCACCCATGGAATCTCAAAGTACTTGCTAGTAATCCAGGATCTGTACTACGAAGTATGGGTCCAGTTATGGGTGCTACGGTTCCAACACTTCATGTTTCAATGCTTTTTACGTCATATTGTTGGTATCGGGATCCTCATGGACTTCCATGGGTGGAGTACTTGCATTCAGGCGCAAGCAAAATTTGGTAAGTCTTTTTCATTTTCATAAACCAACTAATGCTTGTTGACTGTTAAAATTTTATAATTGGGGAATGATTTTTTGTAGGTATTCCGTGGCAGCCGCTCATGAACAAACGTTGCGTAAAGCCCTAATGAAGTTAATGCCTTTACAGTGTAAAAATAAGCAGTTATGGCTTCCTTCCGATTCTGCGATGGTATGAATTTTTTTTTTCAAATATTTTTTCTTTCCTTTTTGATCCAACCCAAGTAACTTGGGCCAAGTTCATAATATATCTTTCGATTGTGAAAAGGTTCCTCCGGAGTTACTAATGGAGAATGGCGTTCCACTTGTACGCGCAGTACAAAATCCAGGCGAGTTCTTGGTTGTATTCCCAAAGTCATACACGTCTGCAATTTGTGGAGGTTATCTTGTCTCTGAAAGCGTCTGTTTCGCTCCCCCAGTATGGCTGCGATCTTGTATGGATTTATTTAAGGTTAGATGTTATTTCAAGAGTTTATTCTTTAACAAAAAAAAACTTTTTAAAATATCTAAATAATTTTGTATGCAAAAATTACAGGATATCAGAGATAGCAAGGAGCCACCGGTGTTTCCCATCGAGAAATTACTACTAAGTATTGTCCGTGACAATCGAGTTTCTACTTCGGTGATAAAAATGGTAAAAATTTAAAAAATGTGATCCTGTAATAAAATGCACATATTGCCGGGCTATATCTCATTCAATAATTTTTTTTGCTAAATTACAGGCTGCTCCATTAGCAGAAAAGGTTATCTTGGAAGAATTATCCCTCCGTAAAAAGCTTATCTCAATGGGAGTAAGTCAAGGAGGCAAACCCAACAAAAATGGTTCTGGGAAAGGTGTTTCAAAAAAGAAAAAGTCAGCAACGGAAGATGAAGCCGAGCAATGTTACTTTTGTAATTACATTCTTCATATGTCGTTGGTTCGCAATGAAAGGACAGATTTTGTCACTTGTTTGCATCATGCCATTCAACATTTGTCTCGCCACAAGGCGCAGATTAAAAAGTGTTCTCTACTTTGTGAAGATACTCAGGTAAGTACAAGACAACTTTTGATTTTGAATTCAATATTGAAGTTGAAAATATTTAACAAATTATAATTTTTCAATAGGAGGAACTGGAATCCCTTTTACAAACCGCAAAACGACGTGCCAACTCATAGTTATAAATCATCTCTTATCGTGCGATGTTATTAAGACAGCTATAGATTAATACCTGAAGCGTGTACGCCTTTTTATGAATTTAGTTGGTAGTTATTACTTTAAGCAGAAAATTTGTATTATGATGTGTAGGTGCGCTAAAATATCAGTATTTTGTAAAAAAAACATGCATTTTAATTACCTCTTACTCTCTCCAGTCAGTATTCAATTCAATCGATATTACTAGACAGATTTTTTTGTACAGTGTAAATAGCCATTTTATGACATGACATTTTATGTAAAATTATATGACACTTTGTTTTATTTATTGCTACTATTTTTTAATTTTAAAACAAAACTGATTTTGTACGGAAAACATATAACGAATTTATTATATATTATAGTATAGTTGACATGTTTTAATAAATAAATGCATAATTGACCGAGTCTCTAATGTTTTGCATAGTTCTCTTTCAATTTTTTATATAAATATCATTTACAATGCCAAAAATGTCTTCCTGAGATAATTTTTAATGAACTTGTAGCTTTTGTTCGATTGAATGGCCACTCACCAATCAGCGATCGATATAAATACTTTGTTGCATTAAAACGTTTGGATCACTGATATAATATTTTAAGAAGAACATGAAAAGCACCATAACTTTCTCTACAAAAGTAACTACAGTATACATTTTGCATACAAAATACATTATTTGATATCGTCAGTTTTAACTTGACGATGAATATTTGGAATGTTCAGCAGTCTTTTTTATACGTACATAGATTTTTCAGCGTAATTAAAACTATTTTTTCATGTCTTTTGATAGCTTTGTATTTTATTTCAGATATGTCGTCAAGCTGAGGGGGTCCTCACAGACAAGTTGTCCTTTTACAGCATCCCAACCAATGGCTTCTGGAGATTCGGATGATTGAGGAGAAATTTGTTCTGTTTTTATCTACAAAAAAATGTACAGACGATTTAGTTGAAACTCGTTATATGCCTACATAGATACATTATTTGGACTTGAAATAAAATTACTGATTCCTTACAAAGTATTTGAAAACCGATCTAAATGTACTTGGAGAAGGATGCAAACCCATTTTCTGTTCGGCAAGAGTAAGTTGCTTTTCCAACTGATCCAGAACTATTTTAATGGAAACGATAAGCTCGTTTAGAGAATCCATCCTTTTATTTAAAGCAGAAGACATTGATTGAGCTTGGCTGACTAGCTGAGGTAGAATGACTTGAGTCCATTCTCGTGTTTCAATTTCTTTCTGCAAAAACAAAGATGTGCTATTTTAGTATGTAAAAGCGCATGTTTCAATGTATTATCTTTCACAACAAAATACTTGCAGAAATATACTTACGATTTCAAAAAGACTTTGTTGTTCTTCTAGTTTTGCTATACTTTCTTGCAGATATTCTTCCAGTCTGGATATCTAATAAGTTTTTAAACAACCATCTTTCAGTACGATTGCAAATTTGCAGTTATTCCTTCTGATAATCATGATATCATCAATCAATCATACTAATTTTACTCATTATTTAACCCTAAATACATGACATGAATCACATGCACACAATATGTAAACTTCTTACTTGAGCTGACAAATCGGTTTGGCAGTACGCCGAGTATTGAACAGCCATTTTAGTAAGCAGTTCCAATGAACTGGCACTGCTAGGCTGAATTTTAGCCGATAAGAGCTTCTTATCAACATTGTGATGAATGCTGGAGGATTTATCACGCACCAACGCCATATTTACACACGCTCAGAACTGAAAATTTCTACAGCAAGCAACGCAGAGTCTGCGTCCCAGATCCTCTTGATCTTTAATTGGACAACAACAGAATAGCTGCTACTATACAGTCTTAAGTTTAAGTCTAAACGACCCTCAATCTCAATACCAAGAGTTTCAAGCCATGTTGTTGTATTTTTTTAAACAACTTTGGACTGCTTAATCTTAATTTCATGCGGGCCACCTTAATACACAGTGCATACAGAAAATTAAAAAAAAATCTTTTAAGACTTGGATAATTGAGATTTGAAATTCAAAAACTTTTAAAACACTCCAGACGAAAAACTAAACAAGTTTGTAAACAAAACATGATCACGCGTTTAGCCAAAAATCATATGATCCGGAATCCGGAGGGTGGGTGGTGGTTGGTGGATGGGTATTCGTATTTTTGCAAATGCAATGCCATAATAATATGCACTCACTAGATCACTGAAAGAAGCAATAGTTGCTAGTCATAGAAAAAGGGGCACTGTGAGATGGTGGTTCTGTTTTCACGCGGTTTCTTGATTTGTTTACTGGAGCAGGGCTTTGACTGTTGCATGTGTTTTTTGTTGACTGTTGACCGATTTTTAGCTCAGCTCTGTCTTCATTCTCACTTCCTCAGCGTTTCTGGCTTTCATTGTCAGACGGACAGTTAGTTGTAATTTTTGTAAACTGTCATAAATTAAAAGCGAAATTGTGTGTTCAGTATTTAAATAGTCGAAAACTGACATTTATGCGTCAGTTTAACCATAATTCATCTTAAAGCTAAAAACAAAACTGTGAAGTAAAGCAAGTGCATAACTCCAAGTGTCGAAATAGTAGCAGGTGTAAATTAGAAAGGGTTAGTTTAGTTGGACTTACAGTTTAAAGTAAAATACTTAGTTAAATTAAAAGTTAACTCATCTTGTACGATAGAATACAAATTTGCTGAAAAAAGTTTTTGCAAAGGCATAGTTTATCGTTGGTAAGTGTATAAAGAAAAGCGAATAGTAATAGTAATGCATTGATAGTTGTAATTCTCATCCAGTCAATTTTGTACACATGCAAAATATTAATTAGTCGGCTATTTTTTTTCTTTGAATTAGGAATCAGCAAGTATGGAAGAACAGGAGTTGCGAAACTTCCTTCGTGGGGAAGGTGAACAACTTTTGGAGGTAGCTATTCCCACAATTGATACAACAGAGAGGTGCCTGGAAGACATTGCAGATGAAATCGAGAATGAAGGACTTGATAACTTGGTAAAAAATTTGGGGACAATTGCCAACACTTTCAAGACGGAAAATGGGTACACCTGCAGCCCTGAAGTTATAGCGGAAGGTGTGAAGGTTATCTACACTGCCATGCTAAGATTATACAATGGGATCACCGCAGCACAAGAAAATGTGAAGACGTCGTTGGTTAACATTGATCGACAAACAAAACTCAAGTTTAGAAGGCACATGGCCATCATCTTCTATCTGATCTACAAGTCCTTCATTGAAATTGAGAGAGCAGTAGTTACAGATAACTCTGATATCTCAATGATGGTGCAGAATCAAATGGGAGGTCAGAAGGGGAGAAAAGGAAGAAAAGCCCAGGCAATGAATGCAGACGACTCCAAATATCAGTTCTGGAATGTGTGGCGTCCAAGGATTATTTCTGAATTGTTAAAACTCGTTTCTCCTCCATTGAACGAAGTATGGGAAGAAAATCTGGACTACAACTTTATGCGATGCGTTACTCTGGCGCTTTGCACCACAATTAAAAACAGGACAAAGCGTCTGCGTCACATGGATCAGGAAATGGAAGAAGCCTTCGATGTTCTTGGAGTATTAGCTGCTCGTCATCAAGAAGAAAAGGGAATCCTTACACGTTTAATTCCTCTTCTGAAAGAAAGTGAAGAAACTGCCAGCATCAATGCTGATGGCATTGCTCGCATGATTGATCAAGCCCCGGAAAATCAAAGCGCAAACATTGTCCTTAGAACTCTAACTGAAGCATTGGATACATACATGACCAGGCTGGAAAAGGACAACAATGCTGAGAAGGGGTTTCATGCTTTTTTGACACAATTTGTTGTGCACCAGCCAAAAGGGTACTTACACTCTCTTCCAGTGGTTGTCCAATTTTTGGAAGCTGAATCGTCCACTATTCGAAACGCTGTGATTATAGTAGCCCATCATCTAATGAGTTCAATATGGGAGGGAATGCGACAACAAGAAGGACCAGTAAGTGAAGTATCTGACGAGCGACCTAACCAAGATAACCAGCTCCAGACACGGAGGAAACTTCTGGATGAAATCCTTCTCAAGCATTTGCAAGATGTTGCGGCAGTGGTGAGATCAAAATCCATTCAATTATTGTCCGACATTGTTCAACAAAGAAAACTGGTTCCATCTGAAGCATGTAGAATATTGAAACACGTCAAGCTCCGCCTCCTTGATAAGAACAATACTCCAAGAAAAAATGCAACATTACTCGTCATCGATATTGTGACAAACTATCCACATATGCAATTACCAGAGGCTGGCTTCTTGAAAAAGCTTGGTGATAAATGGGAGACCGTTGAGAACACCATAAAACATGATTATCGGAGCGACCCTGCCAAGGCCTTGTTTTTTGTTATCAAAGAATTCCATTTGCACAGAACCTACGATGGTTTTTACATCTCTAAAGCTGTGAAGGACTTGGTCACCGATGCTGAAGCCGCAATGAATGTATTACAAAATTTCTTGAAAGAAGGAAAGTTGTGGAAGGCTTGTGAAACTATGTATCTTTGCACCAAGAAGTTTAGTGATAAGTGGGAGCAAATAGTGGCAGCTTTGAAACAAGATGATGATGACATTGAAGAAGAAATTATATACATGCGCTTCTTCAAGTCAATACACAAGGACATATTTCCAGATGACCTTGCAGACTTGGAACTGAATGAGATCGTGTATATTTGTCCCAGCTCAATATTAGCAGCTCGGGAATTTATGCAGTACACGCTGGCGTTATATGGAATGAAACAAGATCTTGAAGAGTGCATACCAAGCTTGAAAAAGCTTCTGGAACTTGGAACAACAACTGACAAGAAAGAAGCCGTAATGTTCTTTGCCACCATTTGTGGGTTAGGATATGAAAAAACTCATTCAATTAACGTGTCCATTATCAATGCCCTCTCCCAGCTAAACGAAGAAGAGTTGAAGGACTTTGTTGAGCCATTTAAATCCATCTTCATTGGAACTGAGGGCCCACGTAATTTACCTGCAGGTCCCCATCAAGTTGTGAAGAAACTCATTGAACTTGTTCAGCAACTCTCAGAAAATTTGGTGGAAAGTATGAGTAGCATTATTGGACAACTATTCCGTACTGGAACTTTAAATGGAGAGTGTATTCAAATGTTATGGGATGCCTTTTCATTGACAACTGGGAACTGGGAACCTAGCGCTTCCTGCAACGCAGCACATCTTCTGGGAATAATTGGCCAAATTGAAAAGAAAATTATTACTTCTAACCTCAATCAGCTTATTGAAGTAGGTCTTGGAGAAAGGGGAATTGAAAACTATGAACTTGCCAAAGTTACTCTGCAAGCTATTCTTTTGGGATGTCGAGGGGAACCTGCTCAAACGGAGTCTGAAAGTGGAAAAGGCAAATCTAAAGCTCCCAAAACAAATGCCGCAAGAAAACAGGCTGGTGAAGATATAAAGTTTCCGCCTACGCATGATCTCTTTACAAAAATCGTTGGTCTTGTTGAATATGGACTGAAAACTGAAGGAAACAGCCAAGTGGACGCCATGTATCCAAGAGTCGTAGAATTGTCTATGCAAATCATTTACAGAATGTGTACCGAGCCGATTGAGGTGGTCAAGAGATTTCTCGTTAATATTCATGGTCTTGTGTTTGCGGTTGATACAAATGAAAATGCAGAGGTGGACCTCTTCAAGTTATCTGAGAGGATTTTGTTCCGGTACATGAGTTTTGGGAAGGCCCTTCTGGGAGCGCATATCACTTTCTATGAACAAATTGTTTCAAAGGAGATCAAAGAACGGAAGGCTATAAGAGAGAAAGAAAACAAGAAGACGAAAACCGTCAGCAGACAACGATCACGTTTAAGCAACAGTTCTCATTCAACAACAAACAGTTCCATGATGAATTCAATTAACCAGGAAGCTGCAGAGATGGATTTAGTCATGGGGCATATTGGATTTGATGCTGAGCAAGATTCTATCAAGTCGTATATAACCAAATTACTTGATCAAGGATTCTTCAGGCAGTTCAGAGTCCATGTGTATTATCTATGTCAGAAGTTCACAGCAATGAAGTCAGTCAACTTGAAGGTCTCATGTGTTCAAGCTTTGGCGAAATTGATGCTTGTTTGCGAAGCTTCATGTGTCAAAAGTTTAGATGTAAGTTAGCTTTCTATATAGCATGATAGCATGAACAAAACCGTTTATTCATAACGATCATTCATATTTTTTGGGTGTGATTTAATTTTAATGTTGTTTTTGATACTGATAGACACTCATTGGATTGTGGACTGGAAATGAACCTTTCCCTGTGAAACTTGAAATTTTACGTGCGTCAATTCGACTGACTGTGAAGTTCCCTAATCAAATGGAGAAAATGAATGACGTACTTACCACCGGGTAAGAATTTTAAATTAAAATACTTCTTACTTAGAAAAATATGTCATTCGTGTGTTAATGTTTGAATAATATTAACTAATTACTATGTATTTTTTTATATAGTCTGGCCAGTAAGGATACGGCTGTTCGAAAGGCTTGTATGGATTACATACAATATCTTGCCTTATCTGATCTCTTAAAGGTTAGGGAGCAACTCTCTGACACTGCGGCATGCTTGTGTGATGATTCGTTTGAGCTCCGAGGTAATGAAATGATTTAGAAGACATTCTTATGCATGCAAGAAAATTACAGAAGTAAAATCTAATTTACGATTCTATTTTTTAAATTAAGAAATGGCCAAGGACTTTCTTAACCAAATCGCCGAAAAGGACAACGTCTTACAGAACTCTATTCCTGATATCATTTCTCGTCTATCGGCGAGAGAGGATATTCCACAAACAAAGTTTCAAGAAATAATGAAGTATGTTGTTTGATTTTTGTTCTAAAAGAATATCTGTAACCGGTAACTCACATTTTTGCTTATTGATTTTTTTTTTCGTTTTCTTTTGCAGACAATTGCTGCAGAAAATTAAGAAAGAAAAGCAGCTTGGCGGTCTGGTGGAAAGAATTGTTGGAAGATTTAAAGGAATTGTTTCAGTTCGTACTTGCCAGGACACAATCTACTGTCTCATTCAAATTCAGCACAATGAGAAAACTCTTAAAATCATGAAAGACAATATTGCAAGCTACGCAGATAAACTTGCGGATCCAATTGTATGGGACTTATTTGGAGAACTCGTAAAATTGTTCAACAAAACTCCAGTCAAACCAGAGATGAAGGTATTAAATTTTTCGAACTTCATGGCGTGGCATAGACGTTTGCTTTTGATTAATGTTTAAATAATCTTCTAAAAACCCTTAATTTATTTGCAGTTGAAAATTGACGAATGGGAAAAGGAATTACATGAATATCACGAAAAATGTGCGGCATTGGATAATGCTGAGAAAGCAGCGAAAAGGAAGAACGATAAGAGACCTGAAGTAATGGAAGAATCCAGCTCTGACGAAGAAGAGCAAGAACAGCAAAATGGTGAGCCAATGGACAATGATGGAGAGGAAGGGGAGGGGGTGGAAGAGGCAGAAGTTAACAACGAGGACGAAGATGGAGGAGATGACAATGAAGAAGTGGAAGCCGAGGAGGATGATGGTAATGATAATACTTTAAATGGAGAAGAGGATAAAACAATGGAGCAATCCAATTCTGACAATGAAGAAGAGGATTGAAGAATTAAGTTTTTAAGAATTCGTGATAGTTGTAAGGTTTCCTTTTTTGATCCTACTATTTATATTTTATGGCTTTTGAAATTGTTTTGTATGTTTTTGTATTCTAAAGTTTGGTATGTACATTTGTATGAAAATAAAAAGTTATTTATGCCAGCTAAGTTAAGATTTGTAAAAAGTTACATTTTAATTGTTCACATTTTACAATGATAGTGTCACATACTTTTTCATAAATCAAGTAACAATTTAATATTATATACCGCTGTACATACATAAAAATATTATGTAAATGAGATAATTTTCCATTTCACACGATACGCACGCAACTGATTTAAAGGGAAAATATATTTTAAACTACTTTCTACGTATAATAATAGGCTATTCACATACGTACGTAAATCTGATTAAACTACAACAAATACAGCATTCATCTCTGTAGCATACTTTGTATCATTTAAAAATTGTGGAATCGAATTATTCCATCGTGTCGCGCTCCACAATAAATTCCTGGAGCCTCTTGACAAACTTGTTGGGAACCACAGATTCCATTGCTGTTTCCGCTGCATCGCCAACCAAAATTCTCTTCGCAATTTTTGGTCTAATAAAAATGAAAACAAGAAAGGAAGTTAATAATTGTATACAGTCGCACAAAACCAAGCAAACTTTTAAAATAGATCATACGCGACTTACTTTTCAGCTGACTGGACCATTGTGTTTATTGCACGTAAATTGGTACTTGGACTTCTTGCGAATTGGTACTGTGCGAACTTTTTAGTGGGAGATGGAGATTTAGCTCCCTTCAAAGGGCGGATGAAGACCTGGTGCTTCGTAGCAACCTTTCTACAAGGTGACATGGGCGTAGCTTTCAGGTGTGGAACTGGGGATAAAGGAATCTCACTGTCCTCCTAAAAATTAGATGATGATACAACGATTGAATACCTTTTGCCTACGCTTGCTTATAAAATGTACAACCATTAAATGCTATTTAAACTTACTGTTCTACTTGGAGAAAATTTTGCAACGATGTCCTTTGTGCACGTGATGAATATTGTGTTATAGAATTTAATGAGATCACCCTTATGTCCATTTCCGAGGTAAACAAGACGATATACTCTAGAAGCGGATTGAGGTTGCAATCTGTAGCACCGCATTATTTCTGTGAATGTTTTTTCGTGAATTTTACCAATGACCTAAAAAGCAAATAATGAAATATGTTCCAAATTAGCAACAGGCAACAAGTACGCATAAAAATTAAAAACAAAATTTTAAGTAGCTGATATGGATATATCTTTTACCTTTGATACGACGTACACACAGCACATAATAATCTGATCCAAATGGCGACCCTTCATGAGATCAAAAACGTGACTGACAACAGACTGTTGGAGACAAGTCCAAATCTTTCTCAGTACGTCATCTTCAATGTTCAAATTCTTGCACAGATCTTGAAGGCGAACGAATGCCAAGTGATAAAACTTTCTGAAGAACAAAGCTGTTGAACTGCCTCTCTTTGGTTTGTCCCCATGCTTTGAGGGAAGTACAACACCTAATATTTGAGAGCTGTTCTTGTCCTGAATGATTAACGTTGACTGATTGGACCCTCCTACTGCAACTGGGACGCATTTTTCTCCTTGTGGAGCTGCAGAAGAACAAACAAGATAAATATTGAATTAGGTTAAAATAAATCAAAAAGATAAATAATCGGGACCAACTAAGCGTTCTCCATCTTCTTACTTTTAATAACAGCATAACGCTTTGGTTGGTTTTCCGGGTTTTGTTGATCTCCTGTCTTCTCCATTTGCGATGGAAGGAACACTTCCTCACACGATGGGGTGGGCTCGTTTCTTTGGCCTAGTGCAGTCCACAATGGACTTTCCTCTGCCCACGCTAATTCCTCCAAAACAGTTTCTTCCACCTTAAAGTAAGCAGTAAATCATGAGGCGTGATGCATAGTAGGATGTAATGCATTATAAGAGTACTATAGTTTAGAAAAGATGAAAAGAAAGAATTTGGCATTTACCTGGCTAAGATGTTTCACAACATCTCTACTCAAGTTCTCTTCCGCTCTGACAACAACTTCAATCACTTTGAAAAACGAATATCCAGGCAGGTCAAATACGTCCAAGATCCAGGGGAATCGTTTGGGTGAACTGTACGAGAACAAAACTATTTCCAAGGCACAAGCAAACAGGCTGGTTTGGAAGGATTCGTCCCTCATGACACCCTGTAAAATAGTCAAAATTACGTTCAGTTGGATATAATATAATTACCTGCTAAATGCAATTACCGATTATCTGGTACGAGATTTTTTCTCTATGTCCTACACCTTTCCACCCCAGAAAACTATTTTATAATCGAGTTAGCCAGGAGGATAATAGTGCAGATTTAATTTACCAATGATTCCTAGACCGCAATCCACCATGTTGAATTGCTTCTTAGCTTTATTCATTGGATGTGTAGGTAAAATACTGAAAATTACTAACCGCTAGTTCCGATTTATCCGAGCGCTGCTTATTTTCAGCTGCCAAAATACTCTCCAATAGCCTGTAGAATAAAGTCTGGGCAAGCTGGCTTCTGTAGTACGCAAATTCTGTATGCATTCCAGGTAGCTTTTCTCCTTTCGTACAAGCAAAACGAACGCAGAACAACTCTGACAGATTTTTTAATCTTTCCTCCATCGCGGGAAGAGGATCGTTAGGAAAAAGAGCGATTATATCGCGCAATGCTTGGCTTGCTTCGGCTTTCCGACCACTCAATAGTGCCTGTGTAAAATATTGCAAAAGAGGTCAAAATTAAGAATTTCGTTTTTCGTGGAAGCTTCCTTTATAACGACGAGATTTATTGTAATTACTCACCTGAAGTCTGCTAACTGTTTGTGTCGCTGAGCTGACAGGAGAAATTACAGAGTCATCCTTCTCTCCTAAGTACTTCTTTCCTGTGAGAGGTGTAGCTGGCATAAAGTGGCGCAATTCATTGAGAGGGGGACACGTCTTGAAAAGCGTTTGCTTATCGAAAGTTTTCAAGAAATCATCTTGAGTGTCCATTCCAAAGTCTGCTTGACGCTCAGCAGAGAGATACATCCGTTCATCGAAATCACCCTCCGTCAAGACATATTCTTCGTACTCCTTCTCCAAGCGCTTTGAATTGCTTTCAAAAGCATCTTCATCTATGAGACCAGTCAAGGTATCAGGATCACCCCGCAATAACTAACACAGAAAGAGCACACATGAAAATAAAATTGTACATACAGAATTGTAATTGTATAGAAAATTTAAACACTACTGATAAAATATACTTTTTATTCATAAACTTACGCCTTGCTCAATCATATTCCTTATTTTTGGCTTCAGCCAGTACTCCTTGATGGTTTTTGCTTCAACAGATATTCCATCATACAGATCACAGAGAGCGTTGATTATGCATGCAGGATCTGATCCAATTATGCGAAAATCGACAATCCCGGCCATATCAGCGAATTCTGCAATTTCAAACAATCATGCAAGATGAAAAGAACATCCATACCATAACATTAAACATGGAATACTATAAAAAGATTTCTTACCTTGAAACTTGGGCGTCAACAAGCTTTTCCTATTAGCATGCGCAACGTTAAAGAACACGAGATCTGTACTGGCCAGCAAAAGATGATATGAATTCACCAAGTCATCGCTAATTCTCAACGAGCTCTTGACGCAAAGAAAGAGGGTCCAGCAAAACTCAAATAGATCGGCCGCTGATCTTGGACTCAACCTGAAAAAAGTTTACAGTTAATTAAAAATTCAATCATTCAATATCGCAATCATTCAATATAGAAAGAAAGATAAATGTAAGATTAAATACTTTTTGCGGTTGGCTCGATACTCGTCTAGTTCAACTCGGGAAAAATCTTTAAATATTCCACTAAAGATCGGTTCAAATTTCTTGAAGATGACCGTAGTCACTGCGAAGTTGCGCTCTAGTCGTTCAATTTTACTGCGGAATTCTTGATTTAAATCGGTCATGTCAGCCCATTTTCTGCTCTTGTCAAAGAAGTCGACCAAACTAGAAAAAAAAACAATTAATGCAACTTGTCAATACACTATTTCAATTCAAGCGAAGTTAAGTGAAAACTGAACATACCTCAATCTTGAGGTGCGAAGCAATCTCGTCAAGTTGACGTAATTTCCATGAAAGGTTGATGGAGATCCAACGGATGGGATACATGCCTGACGACACGCGACATAAATGCCACAGCACAGCCAATGCGCAGGATCACCCTAAAATTTTGAAATTGCGAAGTTAACAATCATGCTTATTCAGCACAGGTAAATAACAAATACAACCAATCCTGTGTCAATTCATACCTCCAGAGTAAATTTTTGTTTAACAATCAGATAAGTGCGCCATGTGTTTTCCTTTGTCACAGCATCCAGGTTCAGATCTGCACACAATTCCTGAAATCTTTCGAAAGCTTCATCCACCAAGTGATGCATTTCATGAGGAAGAATGATCACCTCCCCCTCTGTCACAGTTACACTTTCACCTATGGTTATCTCCGACGGATGATTGATGGTTGTTACTTCCATCTCCATTTTGTATGATTTATCAGTGTGCAACGATTACTGGCCGTCAAGTAAAATTGTCCTAATGGAATACTGTCAGAAAGAAAAAGAAAAAAAAACATGTTCACATTAGAGACGCCAGGCTCACAGGAATCAAACGAAGAAAGGTGACGTCTTTCAATTATCAATTTGTACACAAAATTAAATGCATGTCAAATCTCGCCTAGTACTAGATCTAAAAGACCAGAGAAAAGTCTTACTTTTTCCACGACAAAACAGTAAGTTATTATACGATTTAATTCAATGTCACTTCAGTACTTTGATTGATAAGACATAAATATGACAATTAAATCCAACGCCCTAGTCCATGTTTCAATTTAAATGCCTAGCCTCAGATAAAGAACACAAAGCACACGATTCTATTTCCTCCCACAATTAATAACCAGGTACACAAACTCACACTCAAAATCCAACTAGACAAACCCAGTCCTAAAATTGGACTAACTACTCAAGGGTCTTCTACCTCAGCCTAGCCACTTCGGCCACATTCAATTTCAATCATGATCATCATCATCGTGAATTATAAACTAAACAGAGAGAGCGACGACGAGGACGAGGCGCTGGCACAAGACATCATCCCAAAAAAACTTTTGTATAACTTGACTAACATAACATAAAAGTAAACATAAAGGAATTTTTTCCCTTACCCTTTTGTTTTGGTTTTTTGTTGTTTTTGTCCAAACTACCTCTCAATAATAACTCCTCCTCCAGTCGTATACCTGTTTCCCTCCAATTCCTTTTTCACACTTTTATTTTCCCTAATTTATCACCAATTAATTTGTATCTCCACCAATTCCAGATGCTCCCTTAGTATCACATTTTATCGTAGATAAACACTGTATAAAAAATTAAGATAGTTTACTAAACAATTTCACTAATTTTCCAACATTCCAGATGCATAACAATGAAAAAATAGTCAACACCCTACAAACTTGTCTTGCTCTTGAGCAGGTACCTTTTCCCACAAACAATCCAATCTACAAGACACGCAGAAAAACAAAACAGCGGAGTAGCGTAGCATGCACGGCGACAAGACAAGAGAATTTTTTTTCATGCATTCCGAAACATTCAGCTCATCATCATATGTTAGCCTTACATAAAGCCTTTTTGAGGCGGCTGAAAATTTCTTTATTTTTTGGTATACCTTTTTTCCCTTGTCCGCTGAATTGGTTTGGTATTTGGTAGTATACTGCTTCTTATCTGAAAATTCCATGAAGAAAAGAAAGGGTTAGTGGTACGCGGGAAGATATCATACAAAGCACATTCATAAGCTTGTTCACAAATTACTCAAGTTATGCGCCATATTTTAACAAGCTTTCAAGCAAAAAATTGGTACAGAATTGGTATTTAAATTACAGGTAATTTTTATGCCTGTTTTAATATAGCATGTTAGTCAATTTAATATGAACTTTGATGGCATTTTTTATGATTATTTTTGAGGAGGATTATGATGGGCTATTTTGTGGTTGTTTGTGAATAAGCCAAAGGATAATAGGAGCCCGCCAGAGAATTCTTTTCTAAAGATAAAATATTTTATCTTTTTTCATACCAACTTTATCTCCATCATACGGAATTCTAACTAAGCTAATGAATTTATTGGAGTTTTGGGGATTAGTGAGAATCACATGTTTGGAAGCCACTTTGTTTGAATGTGCCGAAATCCTTACGTGGCTATACATTGTAAGTTGAAAGTTTACGTGTTATTACTGCTATGCTGTTTAAAAAATATGTAGCTCTAATTTATAATTTGGGATGGGTAGGGGATATCCTTTTTAAACAAAATCATGCAATGCTTTAATATGCATCTCCAAAAATCTATGTTATCTATGCTATGCTGCTAAATGACGAGAAGGTGCTTGAAGTACTGAAAAATTATTAAGCCACGCCCCCTGCAAATAAGCATACCATGTCTACCAAAAAAATGTCATGTAAATTGGTCAACATGTTTGTCTGTCTGTCTAACAATTTTCAATATTCATTCATTGTCAATTTTCACCTAAATTTAATGATGATTTATACCCAATTCAACACTATTTATGCGAATGACCCTTACAATTAAAATCTCATTTAGATCAATATTTAATGATTAATTAATTATATTGCGGACATTTGCCAAATTCCACATTATTATAGCGTTTTCCAGGCCAGTAAGCAGCTGAAAACCTTGTAATAGAAGGCAAGTGTGGCAGATGTAATTTAAGTAGCACAGCATCAAGGTTGCGTATTTTTTAGAGATTTTCTACGACAAAAGAGAAGTCTTTTCTCTGCAAAAATAGAGGATGATGCTGTCAGGCAGGCAGTCATACCAATAATATTATTGTTTGGGTTGGGGTGGTGTAATCAGCTGAAATCTTGTAAATGAACAAGTTTACATTTTTTATCCGTAACTACTTTACAGTGCATTTCTAGTAAAGCATAATTCTAATCCAATCAATATTATTGGTCATTCCTGTCCCCTGAACATTACATTTATATGGTAAGTAAAAATATCAACGTGGAGTGATATGGTTTGTGGAATTTATAATATAAAATTACGCAATTAGGCATATCGTCATCATGAAGAGTTGATAGTATACTTTATTCGCAGTGTTCAACATGATTGAGTTTTTATTTAAAGAAAAGTCATAAAAATGGTAGTCTGGTTTGTGTTCAGTTCATGATGGTATTACTTTGATACTAAATCTGGAATCAGCATTTTAATTGTACACTTTGTCGTGAGTGAACGCTGTCTGTGTTCATGTCTAGTTTGGTCCATGTTAAATTGTTTTCAGTAGTTTTTATGTAAATCTTAATCTTGTCTCTGTTTTGTGTAATTACACGTGTAATTAATTGATTTCTGAGATTTGGGTACAAGGTGGCTCGGTTTGTCGAGGACAAACGCCTCGCCTGCCATTTTTAAGTAATTGTCTGAAATTTGGATGAGACGCAGTATTTTTTCGAAGAGAAAGTTTGAGAGATTTTAGTTTTTGTGCCTTTTGCCAATTTATACAAAAGTTAATTAGGTAAATAGTTTAATAATCACAGTTGTAAAATATGGCTGCTTAGAAATTGAATTGGATGATGAATTAAAAGTGCAACGTTTTGGTATTTTTCATTTCCAAAGTTTTTAACGACGTGTTTTGTTTTGAACAGGTTGGAATATAAGTGGAGGAGTTTACGATGACTAAAATGGCAGAAACTGATGACATGGTTCTTGTAAGGGTGAAGTCTGCTAGTCACCCGTCATGTGAAGATGTTGAGTTTACCTGTGATCCGAAGCTGACGTCAGTTCGCCAAGTGAAAGAAAAAATCCGTACGCTGTATTCCTTCCATCCTGTAAGTGTTATTCATAAACTTTCTATACAGATCAATTCTCCGAATTGATATGCATGCACATCCTGCATTTTCATGAATTATGAATAATTTCCTTATCTTATCGATACAAACAGTAGTATGTTTGTTGACTTATCTTTATACTTCCAATGTGTTACAATTTACATTTTTTAACGTTTCAGGATATAGCTGACCAGCGACTTATATACGCCGGACATCTACTTGACGATGTTCAACTATTAACAGATGTATTTG
This sequence comes from Entomobrya multifasciata, assembly GCA_034693345.1. Classification (NCBI taxonomy): domain Eukaryota; kingdom Metazoa; phylum Arthropoda; class Collembola; order Entomobryomorpha; family Entomobryidae; genus Entomobrya; species Entomobrya multifasciata. The sequence continues at coordinate 46,516 of JAQFXM010000440.1, forward strand.
GTTTGAATGGGGCGTCTAATTCTTTTCAAACTCAATCAAGTTATCAGCATTCCGGTCCATATACAATTCATCTAGCATGCACATCAAAGTCATACGTGAGCCCTAGCCAAAGAAGTACAAGGTAACGTTTTTTAAAATATTGGATTCATTTTGTAAGTTGTTTTGTAAGCAGGGAATTAATTTTTGCAATTTTTTTTCTTTAGGAACGAAAGTCATCAAAGTGACACGTCACCACAACCTCCACCATATTCTACTCAAATACCTAATCCAATGATGCAAGATCCAAGGCTTGTGGGGAATGTACAGCCTCCCCCTTATGACATGAATAGTGCTAATGGGATCCCACCAGAATTTTTTGCTCTTCATCAATTATACGTTGAACAGATGTCAGCGTACATGCGAAATTGGAATATGTACGAATGCAGTATATTGATTCATTTATGCTAAACAGCAATCAAAATATGTATGATTTAATAAGAAGTATGGCTAACTGTGTTTGAATGTTTTCTTACTTGTCTAGGGCTTATGGAATCAGGGACCCCAACGTATTTGTTGGAGTAGGACCTGGAACACCTGCAGGCGTTCCTAATTTTCCTAATGTAAATATCCCAGTCAATAACAATCCACCGCCACAGCCTGCTCCAAATTTACCTCCGCAAAATGAACGTGCTGCTAGGCCAGGTAATTTACATGGTTGAAAAATTAAAAGTTTTTTTACCTGAGCCAGGAAATGATGAACAAAGTGCGAATAATAGTGTAATATTTTATAATAGCTGGTGTCGGTGCTAACTTTGGAGGTCTGGGTGGTTTAATTGGTGCCCCTGGCGGAGCGGGTGACGATGAAGAAAATCAAAGAGATCTGTTGGACTGGGCTTACACTTTGAGTAGACTTGTTCTCATTCTGAGTGTCGTATATTTTTACTCAAACTTCACACGTTTTCTCCTAGTAGTGATATTTACGATTGCAATTGCTATGTAAGTCGTGGAACATTTATGGTGTTTACTCTTACGCTCAAATGAAACGGCGGAATTATGAATATTTATATCTTCTATTTTAGCTTCCAGAGACGCCCATTTCAAAATCAAGATGCTCTGAATGGAGCAAATGAGCGACAGGGACAGGGTAATAATAATAATAACAACAACAATCCAGTTAATCCTGCCGGCGTTCCAAACAGGTTTGTCATTACATTTCCAAAACTGGACAATTTATCAAATAATTAGAAGCTGTAAAAGTGTATCAAGGGAAATTTGTTTGTAGAAATGAACCTGCCAGACCCAACGCAAATGATCAAGGAGGTAATGCACCAGCTAATGAAAATGCTCCGAATGCTGAAGCCGCAGCAGCAGCAGCAACTCCACCAGAAAATGGTGTTGGTCAAGCAGCTGAAGATAATTTAGCTGTGGGCGCTGGCGCCGGTCAGCATCGTTTTGCCTATTACAGAGATGTTACATGGACATTTTTAACCACTTTCTTCACATCTTTAATTCCGGAAATGCCCCAACACAACTAAATTTTGAAGTGTCTAATGCAAGCTTTCTTAGGCCAGTCCGATTTGGCATAAAAACCCCACACGCGCGCTAGAATTTTTAAAAAGCGAAAATAATCACTACAAATTATAGTCAGTCATTTATCGAAATAAATTATTAAATTCGTTATTTATATTTGTTGCTCTCGTATTGATGCTGTGTTTCTTATATAATCTTGATGGGTATCTGTCTGTATTGCAGCATCCGGATAACATAATACTTACATACTTTATGTTATACCCATTGACTTTTTTTGTTGTTTTACCATTTCAAGTATTCCGATTATAAATAAAAAATGTATTATATTTACTGTAAAAAGCTTTCTTCCTGAAAATATGTTTCAATCAAAATGACAAAGGAATGTTACAATCATGTCATTTTCTTTCATATTTTATTAGAAAAATGGTAGATAAAAAATAAACATCTCAGTCACTCCATTTTATGTACGTGTATTGTACAAAACAATGGAATTCGGGAATCCAAATCAACGGGGGATCAGCTCGAATCCACCGGAAATATCATGCGTTGCATGGAATTTTAAAATTTTGCCATGGATTCGGCATTACCATTTATTGCAAAATGCAATAAAAATGGCGGCCGAAATGAGAGACCTCACTTTTCCAAAGTACTATTATTTCATTATACTTGATACCTTGCAAGTTACCTAATACCCCTACACCTAACCTCCACAACCTTACTTCCAACTTCCCTACTTCCCTCGTTCTCAAATCAGCATGTCTAAATATCCGACTGTTCTGAAAAGGGATAGGAGCAGTAGCCCTCCCAATCCTGGTCCCCTTAAAGCGATCAAGACTGACCAAACTCTTTCCGTAAGATCCTCCAAGTCTCCTTCAACACCACCACCGCCTCCTTCTCCAGTACGAGTAACAGAAAGTCACACACCTGAAAAATCCCAGAAGGACCCCAATGATTACAGAGTGATTACGCTCTCCACTGGGTTAATTGTTGCGTTGATATCCCGGAAAAGTATGACATTGCCAGGGGATATACCTGCCTCCAAGTACAGTTGCATTTACCAAACTAGGAAACCTGCATCCTTTCCTAAATTCTATCAATGGCCTTCCCTCCAACATTCCATTGAACCTGCTTGCCACTTTATCGAGCCGATTCCAACTCCAAACCTATGGCACCAGGATCCAGTATGTCAGTTCATTAGCACTTCAGCTGCAAAAGGCATGAAATGCGGATTCCCAGGTGATGGTGACACAATCGATGACCCTTCAACGGTTACCAATCGCTTTTGTACCAATAAAGTTAACACTACAAGTGTAGCTTGCGTAGTCAATTCAGGTGGGCACAATTTAAACAAAAGAAATATGCCTTGAAGATTTAATTTTTAAATTAAAAAAATATCTGACATGCATTTTTTAAATGTTCATCAGGTGGCCTTGAAGATTTACCCAAATGCCAAGGTCTCCATCATTTCACGGAGCATATGGTGCATTATGGTAGCCATAAATTCCCCGAAGAGGATGCCGTCAACTCTTTGGTTGCAAATTTTGGAATATATAATGCATCAACTCGTCCGGATACCACTAATTACTATAATGAGGTTCCCGATGTCATCTTGGACAGTAATCTGGACCGATTTGCAGATATGCTCGCTCACCCGAGATTCAACATGGAAGTCCTACGTCGGGAGGTTCATGCCGTGGACAATGAATTTTATTTACGGCTCCCTGCCTGGCGAAGATTTCTTTTACAAAACCACGTCTCCATTAAAAACCGCACCCATCCTTTGGCGAGATTTATCTGTGGCTCTCTGGAAACTCTAGGAGGAGGAAAGGATGACGGAAATAAATTTGTGCAAGACACTATGCGTAAAAATCACGAAGAAAAATATGTTGCATCAGCCATGACGCTTGCACTAAACAGCACAAAGAGTTTAGACGAGATGGAAAGGCTTGTACTTCGATTTTTTTCTCATTTACGCAAAGGAGATCGCAAAACCTTCATGAATACACTAGTGGACAAGGCCACCACGGAAAACTTTTTAAATCCAAGCAAACATGTCTACCTTCAAGGTTTATCAAATGGGGCAGAACTAACATTGGTTTGGCACTTACCTGCCTCTCTTTGGAAGGACAATTTGGAAGAGCGAGTGTTGCCTATTTTAATTCATATGCTATCCGAGTCAGGACCTTTGGGACTGAGTATGTATCTCCAGAACAGGGAGCTGATTTACGGTTTATATGCGTACCCGCATTGCAACAAATATGCAACCATATTGGAAATAAATTTCTACATGACTGAGGAAGGACGGGCAAACACACAGGCGATTGAAGACGCAACTTTTGAATATATCCAGTTTCTGGGCGATCAATCGAATGAGTTAATGATGAAAAGGCTATTCGAGGAAATGAAAGTAATGAACATGAAGCAGTTTGAATATGGCAGCCAGATGACGTCGCTGGAGACTACCCAGGATTTCGCAGAGAGATTACAGTATGTGGAGGTCCCCCAATTGCTACTCTGCGATTCATGGAGGAACTCAAAATTTAATTTTGCTAGAATTCAGGAAACGTTGGCTGATCTCATTGCTTTTAAACATTTGATGGTTATTGAAACTGTACCAAAGAGGATATCTTTCGGGGACATTGGGCTAAATGCCAAAGTGCAGAAAGCGCCATACTCCAACGCGAAATACGTGGAGCTGCCACGAAACCAAACTCCTCCTTCAAAGAGCGGCTCAACATCAAAATTTGGATTTAGGCCAGCCAACAACTTTTTAAAACCTGACTACGATGCTTTAGGCATGATTACAGGAAGTGGAGATGGAAAGTCTTTTGTTTTGAAATGTCCAACAGATTGGGGAGAAATACGACCTCAAAAGTTAAATTGTACGTTGTACATAATACCT